>SJYT01009893.1:119827-174814 GCA_006410635.1 Cephalophus harveyi
AATTAAATGTAAATGCTTATGTAAACAAGATGTTTGCTATGTTAAAGAATGATCCCTTTCATATATAATTAAAACCCAAATTATTAATGCATTATATTTATTTAGTTATAGAGGCAGTTGGTCCTTTTTTTATTACCCATGACACAAAGAGCATGTTTCTATGAAATAAATAAAAGATGTTGCATATATAGTATTCCAGAAAAATATCAGTATATTTGGGGATATTTATGTTTAAGTTTTAAGATTAACTCATCAAATAAAAAGTATACCATTTATCATTCAAAATATCTACAACTTTATTAAAAATTATGTTAAGAGTGTGGTAAATTTATGCTTACTCCAACATCCAACATGAAATAACTTGCCATTGATTTATCTTACTTGTATGTATTATGCATAAAAATTTTTACTATGTAATTCAACTATATTCATTTTCTTCTTTTATTGTTACCTTAGTTTTGAATTTTGCTGATGTCAGTTATAATTATTTGGATAGAATACCACCTTCCAAAAAAGTTGTAATCTTCAAAGAAAATTATAATATAAGAATAAATACATGTACTAGTTATACTTGAAATACTTAGGTATGTTACTTTGAAATTCCATTTTTGAATTCTTTCAGAAAATGTCTAAGCTCGTTTTGTTTTTTAAAATATTTACCCATTTACACTTTCCTGGGATTTTTTTCCCCATGAGATCTATTATTATTATGTTAAAATCAACGTTGGAACCAAACATGGAATAACAGACTGTTTCAAAATTGGGCAAGGAGTGTGTCAAGGCTGTATATTTTCACCCTGTGTATTTAACTTATATGCAGAATACAACATGTGAAATGCTGGGTTGGATGAATCACAAGCTGGAATCAAGATGCCAGGAGAAATATCAATAACAACAGATATGCAGACAATAACTAAATGAACTAGAGATATGTAAACTTCTAGAAAAAAAAGAAAGAAAGAAAAGAAAGAGAAATCCAAGTAAGATGGTAGCTGTTGCAAGAGACATCAGAAGGCAGACACACAAACCATAATCAAGGAAAACTAGTCACTCTAATCACAAGGACCACAGCCTTGTCTAACCCAATGAATCTAAGCCATGCCATGTGGGGCCACCCAAGACAGGCAGGTCATGGTGGAGAGGTCTGACAGAAGGTGGTCCACTGGAGAAGGGAATGGCAAACCACTTCAGTGTTCTTGCCTTGAGAACCCCATGAACCGTATGAAAAGGCAAAATGATAGGATACTGAAAGGGGAACTCCCCAGGTTGGTAGGTGCCCAATATGCTACTGGAGATCAGTGGATAAATAACTCCAGAAAGAATGAAGGGATGGAGCCAAAGCAAAAACAATACCCAGTTGTGGATGTGACTGGTGATAGAAGCAAGGTCCAATGCTGTAAAGAGCAATAATGCACAGGAACCTGGAATGTTAGGTCCAAGTATCAAGGCAAATTGGGAGTGGTCAAACAGGAGATGGCAAGAGTGAACGTCGACATTCTAGGAATCAGCAAACTGAAATGGACTGGAATAGGTGAATTTAACTCAGATGACCATTATATCTACTACTGTGGGCAGGAATCCCAAATGGAGTAGCCATTATGGCCAAAAAAAGAGTGCGAAATGCAGTACTTGGATGAAATCTCAAAAACGACAGAATGATCTCTGTCCGTTTCCAAGGCAAACCATTCAAAATCACAGCAATCCAATTCTATACCACAAGCAGTAATGCTGAAGAAACTGAAGTTGAATGGTTTTATGAAGACCTACAAGACCTGTTAGAACTAGCACCCCAAAAGATTTCCTTTTCATTATAGGGGACTGGAATGCAAAAGTAGGAAGTCAATAAACACCTGGGGTCACAGGCAAATTTGGCCTTGGAATACGGAATGGAGCAGGGCAAAAGCTAATAGAGTTTTGCAAAGAGAACGCACTGGTCATAGCAAACACCCTCTTCCAACACACAAGAGAAGACTATACATGGACATCAACAGATGGTCAACACCAAAATCAGATTGATTATATTCTTTGCAGCCAAAGATGGAGAAGCTCTATACAGTCAGCAAAAACAGGACCAGGAGCTGACTGTGGCTCAGAGCAAGAACTCCTTAATGCCAAATTCAGACTCAAATTGAAGAAAGTAGGGAAAACCACTAGACCATTCAGGTATGACCTAAATCAAATTCTTTATGATTATACAGTGGAAGTGAGAAATATATTTAAGGAACTAGATCTGATAGACAGAGTGCCTGATGAGCTATGGACTGAGCTTGTTGACACTGTACAGGAGATAGGGATCAAGACCATCCTCATGGAAAAAAATGCAAAAAAGCAAAATGGCTGTTTGTGGAGGCCTTATAAATAGCTTCGAAAAGAAGAGAGGCGAAAAACAAAGAAGAAAAGGAAAGATATAAGCATCTGAATGCAGAGTTCCAAAGAATAGCAAGGAGAGATAAGAAAGCCTTCAACAGTGATCAATGCAAAGAAATAGAGGAAAACAACAGAATGGGAAAGATTAGAGATCTCTTCAAGAAAATTAGAGATAGCAAGGGAACACTTCATGTAAAGTTGGGCTCGATAAAGGACAGAAATGGTATGGACCTAACAGAAGCAGAAGATATTAAGAAGAGGTGGCAAAAATACACAGAAGAAATGTACCAAAAAGAGATTCATGACCCAGATAAAATGACAGTGTGATCACTCACCTAGAGCCAGACATCCTGGAATGTGAAGTCAAGTAGGCCTTAGAAAGTATCACTATGAACAAAGCTAGTAGAGGTGATGGAATTCCAGTTGAGCTATTTCAAATCCTGAAAGATGATGCTGTGAAAGTGCTGAACTCAATATGCCAGCAAATTTGGAAAACTCAGCAGTAGCCACAGAACTGGAAAAGGTCAGTTTTCATTCCAATCCCAAAGAAAGACAATGACAAAGAATGCTCAAACTACCACACAATTGCACTTCTCTCACATGCTAGTAAGATAATGCTCAAAATTCTCCAAGGCAGGCTTCAGCAATGCGTGAATCATGAACTGCCAGATGTTCCAGCTGGTTTTAGAAAAGGCAGAGGAACCTAAGATCAAATTGCCAACATCCGTTGGATCATCAAAAAAGCAAGAGAGTTCCAGAAAAACAACTCTTTCTGCTTTCTTGACTATGCCAAAGCCTTTGACTGTGTGGATCACAATAAACTGTGAAAATTCTGAAAGTCTGTAAGTTCAGACTACCTGATCTGCCTCTTGAGAAACCTAAATGCAGGTCCGAAGCAACAGTTAGAATTGGACATGGAACAACAGACTGGTTCCAAATAGGAAAAGGAGTAGTATGTCATGGCTGTATACTGTACCCTGCTTATTTAACTTATATTCAGAGTACATCATGAGAAATCCTGGGCTGGAAAAAGCACAAACTGGAATCAAGATTGCTGGGAGAAATATCAATAACCTCAGATATGCAGATGACACCAACCTTATGGCAGAAAGTGAAGAGGAGCTAAAAGCCTCTTGATGAAGTGGAAGAGGAGAGCGAAAAAGTTGGCTTAAAGCTCAACATTCAGAAAACGAAGATCATGGCATCTGGTCCCATCATTTCATGGGAAATAGATGGGGAAACAGTGGAAACAGTGTCAGACTTTATTTTTTGGGGCTCCAAAATCACTGCAGAATGTGATTGCAGCCATGAAATTAAAAAATGCTTACTCCTTGGAAGGAAAGTTATGACCAACCTAGATAGCATATTCAAAAGCAGAGACATTACTTTGCCAACAAAGTTCCATCTAGTCAAGGCTATGGTTTTTCCTGTGGTCATGTATGGATGTGAGAGTTGGACTGTGAAGAAGGCTGAGCACTGAAGAATTGATGATTTTGAACTGTGGTGTAGGAGAAGACTCTTGAGAGTCCCTTGGACTGCAAGGAGATCCAACCAGTCCATTCTAAAGGAGATCAGCCCTGGGATTTCTTTGGAAGGACTGATGTTAAAGCTAAAACTCCTATACTTTGGCCACCTCATGCGAAGAGTTGACTCATTGGAAAAGACTCTGATGTTGGGAGGGATTTGGGGCAGGAGGAGAAGGGGATGCAGAGGATGAGATGGCTGGATGGCATCACCGACTCGATGGGCATGAGTTTGGGTGAACTTCAAGAGTTGGTGATGGACAGGAAAGCCTGGTGTGCTGCAATTCATGGGGTCGCAAGGACTCGGACACGACTGTGCGACTGAACTGAACTGAACTGATGCAGACAATGTTACCTTCATGGCAGAAAGCAAAGAGGAACTAAAGAGCCTCTTGATGAAGGTTAAAGAGAAGATTGAAAAAGCTGGCTTAAAACTCAACCTTCAAAAAATGGTTCCATTTTTTGCCAGTTGGCTCCATCACTTCATGACATATAGATGGGGAAACAATGGACACAGTGACAATCTTTCTTTATTTTCTTGGACTTCAAAATCACTGCAGATAGTGACTGTAGCCATGAAATTAAAAGATGCTTGCTCCTTGGAAGAAAAGCTATGACCAAACTAGACAGAGTATTAAAAACCAGAGACACTGCTTACAAAGGTCCTTGTAGTCAAAGCTATGGTTTTTCCAGTAGTCACACATGGATGTGTGAGTTGGACCCTAAGGAAGGCTGAGCACCAAAGAATTGATGCTTTTGAACTGNAAAAGCTATGACCAAACTAAACAGAGTATTAAAAACCAGAGACACTGCTTACAAAGGTCCTTGTAGTCAAAGCTATGGTTTTTCCAGTAGTCACACATGGATGTGTGAGTTGGACCCTAAGGAAGGCTGAGCACCAAAGAATTGATGCTTTTGAACTGTGATGTTGGAGAAGATTCTTGAGAGTCCCTTGGTCTGCATGGAGACCAAACCAGTTAATCCTAAAGGAAATTAGCCCTGATTATTCTTTGCAAGGACTGACTCTGAAGCTGAAGCCCCAGCACTTTGGCCACTTGACCCAAAGAGCTGACTCACTGGAAAAGACCTCAATGCTGGGAAAGTTAGAAATCAGGAGAAGGGGATGCAGGGGATGAGATGGTGGGATGGCACCACGGACTCAGTCGACATGAGTTTGAACAAGCCCCAGGAGATGGTGAAGGACAGGAAAGCCTGGCCTGTGTCCATGGGGTCGCAAAGAGTTGGACACTAATTAGTGGCTAAACAACAACAAAATCTTTTAACTGTAAAAAATAAGACATGTTTAATAGTTGAAGTCTAGAAAAAGTACAAATAACACAGAGAACTGTGGGAAAATTTATATTATGCAAAGTATGTAGAATATATCTAGATACAAGGGACAGTCATCTATAGACATTATGGTAAACATATTTAAATTTCATAGCTTAATATTATTGTAAAAGTGTCTAAATACACAATGTTGATAATGGGATAGATATTAATTTGACTTATAAAATGCCTGGGTTGCAGTATAAGGTGTCCTACCACTGTATTTGTATTAGGCCTACTATTCCAGTGCTATTAGAAGAAGCTCCATTAAATCCTACTGGACTTAGAAGTATATGCATGTCATATTTGGCAAGAAAAACATTCTTTAAATGAAAAGTAGGTCTGTTTACTACTGGCAGAGACTAAACTCTTGACCAAATTAAACTAAACACTGGGTAAAATTAGTATATAACTTAAGTTGTACATTATAAAATATTTATTACCTGATATATTGAATAAAACCACTGAATTCCATAGTAACCCACTCAGAGAACAGAGAATCAACCCTAGTCTAGACAAGCTGAAAATACTGGGGCCTTGTTCAGCATTGGCCCAATTTACCTGCAAGTTAGATTTTCAGGCAAGGTGAAAAAAAAATCAAGAACACTAGAGCAGGGGTCCCCAACCTCCAGGCCATGGGCCAGTACCTCCTGTCAGATCATCAGTGACATTACAGTAGAAATAAAGTTCACAGTAAATGTAATGCACTTAGTCATCCCCAAATTATCCTCCCACCCCTGATACAGAAAAATTATCTTCCTTTAAATCAATCCCTAGTGCCAAAAAAGGCTGGGATTTCTGCACTGGAGACTGTATCATCAGCCTAGTGTCACCCCAAGAAAGGTGAGTTACTGTCCCTACTCCCAGTTCTAGAAAATAACCTGATATTTGTCACAAGAGGAAGAGGAGGCCATAAAAATAGATATACCTTCAAAATTATCCACAAAATAACTGACTTTATTTGAAATAGAATGTGAGGAAATTAAGGTTAAAGAACACTCTTAAAAATGGTAAAGATGTGAACTGTAAGCAATTGGTAACTCTACTTACAATTTACAAAGTGAAGCTGGGGTCTGAGCCTTCTGTAAAACTTTGGAAGGGAGATCTTAGGTTTCAACACCACATGTTGGTAAAATGTTGATGCTCCATCCACCTTACCCAGAGCTGCCAGAAAGGCACTGGAAACTACCAACCTCAGAAAAGTCAAGAAAGACTAGTGAACCACTCAGATAGAAACACAACCTTCTCTACCAAAAACATGACTGGGAAGGTCATTAAAGCAAAAAGCTCAGTGCCTACCACAGTCAACACTTATCCAGAAATAGAAAAATCCCTCCCCTTCAATCCACTAGATTCTGAGTTTTGTCCTGCCTGAAGAGCACCAGATAGCACACTTTTCCTTGAATGGAGTGCTGCTGCTGATCCTCTGTGATGAGAGGGAACTTGAAAAGCTGTTACATCTGCACCCACTTCACCTCTGAAAATGTGTCCTCCACCATGGGAGTCTAATCTGTTGCTGCAGCCCCCCCAAGTTTTCTATTGACCCTGGATGTTGAATGGCCACCTGCTTGCTATGACTTAGGTATTAACATTTCTTAGCACTTCATAGTTTGTATTAGTCATGTATATTAACAAAGCAACTCTTTGTTTAATAGACAGTTCCAAAAAAATAAAAAGTTTACAATTCACAAATTGTAGGCGAACAAATTTTACTAGAGAGAATCAGAGAAATGCACAGCTAAGAAAAGCTCCCCCCCACCCCAACCCAGAGTTTGGAGCAAATTACAGAGATGAATCATAGAAATTCTGAAAAAAAAAACTCTGAATGTAATTTGAGCAGACGTTTGAGCAAATTGTCCCCAGGGTTTGTTAAAACAATAGTGAATTCAGCAAGCAATTACTGGAGCCTAATAATATGTTATGATATGACAAAGACATATTAATACAGAGATCAGACAATGAAATAGTCTGACAGTGTCCTGCTAAAACCAATGTCATTCAAGAATGATTGTGAAAATGTTAAAGGTCATACCTTCTGTGCAGTAGCATTAGACTTCAACTTGTGTGAGTGGACTCTCAGTTCAGTTTAGTCACCCAGTCATGTTTGACTCCGCCCCATAGACTGCAGCAAACCAGGCTTCTCATCCATCACCAACTCTCAGAGCTTACTCAAACTCATGTCCTTCGAGTCAGTGATGCCATCCAACCACCTAATCCTCTGTTGTCCCCTTCTCCTCTTGCCTTCAATCTTTCCTAGCATCAGGGTGGACTATATCTCACTCTAATAGTCCAATAAAGTCATAAATGAATAAAACCTACAAGAAGCTCTGTTAAACAGTATGTGGATTTGCTATGTTATAAACTATCTTACTTTTAAAAACAACAAAAATATACATACAAAGAAAAAGACATGACTTAGAGGAGGGGTAAACAGAAAATATTTTGGACTCCAACTGTTTTACTGAACGAGCAGAGTTTCAAAGTAGCTGTTTTAAATATCTTCAAAGAACTAAGAGAAGCTATGCTTTAAAAACATCAAAGGAAAGATAATAACAATGTCCTACCAAAGAAAAAATAGCAATAGAATTTTTTTTTAAAAAGCTGAATTTCTAGAGTTGAAAAGTACAGTACCCAAAAACTAATTCACTGAAAATAGATTCATAATGATTGTAATATAATAATGATACAATAGAAAATAAAGTCAAATGAACAGAGTCTAAGATAAAAATATTACATCACTAACAACATCACAATATATGCAATAGGATTAACAGAATAAAATAAATATATTGAAGAAATAAGAAATGAAAATTTCAACATTTAATGGAAAACATTAACCTACCAATAAAATGCTGCTGCTGCTGCTGCTGCTAAGTCGCTTCAGTCGTGTCCGAATAATAATGATACAGTAGAAAATAAAGTCAAATGAACAGAGTCTAAGATAAAAATATTACATCACTAACAACATCACAATATATGCAATAGGATTAACAGAATAAAATAAATATATTGAAGAAATAAGAAATGAAAATTTCAACATTTAATGGAAAACATTAACCTACCAATAAAATGCTGCTGCTGCTGCTGCTGCTAAGTCGCTTCAGTCGTGTCCGACTATGTGCGACCCCACAGATGGAAGCCCACTGGGCTCCGCCATCCCTGGGATTCTCCAGGCAAGAACACTGGAGTGGGTTGCCATTTCCTTCTCCAATGCATGAAAGTGAAAAGTCAAAGTGAAGTCGCTCAGTCGTGTCTGACTCAGCGACCCCATGGACTGCAGCCTTCCAGGCTCCTCCGTCCATGGGATTTTCCAGGCAAGAGTACTGGAGTGGGGTGCCATTGCCTTCTCCGACCAATAAAATGCAAATAGCACAAATACAAAACTATCCACATCAGGCTTGCCATAGTAAAGATTTTGGCAGCCAGTGACAGACACAAGTCAAAGCAAGAGGAAAATGACATCACCCTTATGGCAACACCAGTAATATTAACAATGATGAATTGTCACAAACAATGGAAGCCATTGTATGACAGTATGTCAGTATGACATGTTCGAAATGCTGAAACATTGTCAACAAGAATTTTATATCCAGCAAAATTTTATTTCAAATTATAATATAAAGAAATTATAGAATGAAATATTCTCATATAAACAAAATTTAGAGAATTTTTTGCTTAAAGAACTAACTTGAAATTCTAAAGGAATTGTTTTCAGAATAAAGGAATAAGAACCCAGACAATAATGTGAATTTACAAGAAAAAATTAAAAGCATGATAATGGCTATTATATAATTACTAAATACAGTATAAATGCATACTCACTCCCTATTCTTTTAATTGATTTGTTAATGAATTTTATCAGACATTATGCTGTAGTAGTATTGTTGGTCCTTTAACACAGAATTATGTTAGGTAATAGCAAGAAAGAGAAGCTGTATTAAACTGTATTGGGAAAAAGAAATTAAATCAGACAATAACTTGAATACATTGGAGCAAATTATTAGAAATGGAGAATGTAAAAAAGGAAGAAGTAAATTTTTTGCTATTTGCAGTTGACATAACATTATATATAGAAACCCCAAAGGACTCACACACACACACACACAAAAAAAAAAACTACTAGTACTAATAAAAGAATTCAAAATTTGCATGATACTAAATCAATATATAAAAGTCTTGTGCATTCCTATGCACTAATTACAAAATATTAGAAAACACCAACTAACATAATCAGAATGAAAAAATAACTTGTGTTGGTGTGTATGTGGAAAAATAAGAAATCTCTTACACTTCTGTTGAGAATGTAAAATATTATAAGGACTTTGTAAAAATGGTCTGTAAACTTCATAAAATATTGATACAGAATTATCAAATGACTCAAGGATCCCACCTCTAGGTATACATACAAGACTTAAAATATAGGCATACAGAAAACCATGTATACAATTGTCCATAAAAGCATTATTCATAATAGCAAAAATGTGGATATATTCAGATGTTTAACATCTAGTGAAGGAATAATAATAACATACGAAAGCCATGTAATTATCAATCATAAAAGAATGAATAGTTACCTACTTTAAAATAGGTGAACCTTGAAACATTATACTAATTAAATAAAGCCAGTCATAAAAGACCATATCTTGAACAATTCCATTCATATAAAATTTCTAAAATACAAAGCTAGGGAGACATAAAAGTATATTAGAGGTTCAGGGAGGATTGGGTGGCATGATCTCTAATAAGCACTGATTTTCTTTTAGGGTGATGAATGTCTTCTGTGATTGATTATAATTGTATTTGCACAACTAAGATATATTAAAATTATTCAATTATATACTTAAGCAGCTGAGTTTTGTGGCATTGCATTTTATCTCAGTAACACTGTTATATGATAAAGTGAAAACTGATGGAGATGAAAGGAGAAATATTCAGGTGACATAATTTATATGTTGAAAATTCCAAGGAATCTGCAAGAAAGGTTCTAGAACTGATAAGTGAATTCAGTGTGGTCATAAGATACAAGATCAATACACACAAATCAATTGCATTTCTATATATTTACAATGAACCAGTGAAGACTAAAATTAAGGATTCAAAAACATTTAAAATTGTTCCAGAGATAATGAAACATGAGGGATGAATCTAACAACACTTGTATATAATTTGTATATAGAAATAATAAGATATTGAAGAAAAAAATCAAAGGAATCATAAATACTAGAAAAGGCATATTATGTCCATTGATTTAAACACACAGCTGAGTAAAGACATCAGTTCTTAAACTGATCTATAGGGATTTTTTTCTCTGTTGCTGCAGAGGTTGTTTTTTTTTTTTTTTTCCATTTGAAGTGCCTTCATTACTTGGAGGAGAAAATGGCAAAAAAGTCTATTCTAGCCATGAGAATCCCATGAAAATTATGAAAGTGTAAAAAGGTATGACACTAGAAAGTGAGCACCTCACATTGGAAGCTGTCCAATATGCTACTGGGGAAGAGCAGAGGGCAATTACTAATAACTCCAGAAAGAATGAAGCAACTGTGCCAATGTGGAAATGAAGCTCGGTTGTGGATGTGTCTGGTGATGAAAGTAAAGTTCAAAGCTATAAGAACAATACTGCAAGACTGGAATGTTAGGTCCATGAATCAGAGTAAATTGGAAGTGGTGAAGCAGGAGATGGCAAGAGTGAATGTCAATATCTCAGGAATCAGTGACCTAAAATGGAAGGGAATGGGAAAATTTAATTCAAATGATCATTATATCTACTAGTGTGGGCAAGAATCCCTTAGAAGAAACGGAATAGCCCTCATAGTCAACAAAAGAGTCTAAAATTCAATACTTGGGGGCAAGCTCAAAAACAGCAGAATGAGCTTGCTTCATATTCAAGGCAAACCACTCAACATCAAAGAAATCCAAGTCTGAGCCCCAACAACTGATACTGAAAAAGTTGAAGTTGATTGGTTCTATGAAGACCTGCAAGACTTTCTAGAACTAACATGAAAACAAGATATTCTTTTCCTTATAGGAGACTGGAATACAAAAATAGGAAGACAAGAGATACCTGGAGTAACAGGTAAGTTTGGTTATGAAGCAGAGTAAAGGCTAGAAAACACTGGTTATAGCAAACAACCTCTTACAACAAAACAAAAAACTACTCTACACATGGACATCATCAAATGGTCAATACCAAAATCAGATTGATTGTATTCTTTGCAGATGATGATGGAAAGCTCTATTTGGTCAGCAAAAATAAGACCTGGAGCTGACTATAGCTCATATCATGAGCACCTTATTGCAAAATTCAGCTTTAAATTGAAAGAAAGCAGGGAAAACCACTAGGCCATTCACATATAATCTAAATCAAATCCCTTATGATTATTCAGTGGAGGTGACAAATAGATTCATGGAACTATATCTGGTAGCCAGAGTGCCCGAAGAACTATGGATGGAAGTTAGCAACACTGTACAGAAGGCAGTGATCAAAACCATCCCAAAGAAAAATAAATGTAAGAAGGCAAAGTGGTTGTCTGAGAAACCTTTCAAATAGCTGAGGAAAGAAGAGAACTGGAAATTAAGGAAAACGGAAAGAAACACAATGGAGAGTTTCAGAGAATAGCAAGGAAAATGAGAAGCTCTATTTAAATGAATAGATCAAAGAAATAGATGGAAAAAAATAGAATGGGAAAGACTAGAGATCTCTTCAAGAAGACTGGAGAAATTAAGAGAACATTTCATGGAAGGTTGTGAATAATAATGGATAAAAATTTTAAGGACCTAATACAAGCAGAAGAGATTAAGAAATGTTGGCAAGCATACATAGAGGAACTATACAAAAAAGTTCTTAATGACTCAAGTTCGATGGTGTAGTCACTCTCCTAGAGCCAGAAAACCTGGTGTGTAAAGTCAAGTGGGCTTTAGAAAGCATTATTACAAGTAAAGGAAGTGGAGGTGATAGAATTAGAGCTGAGCTACTTAAAATACTAAAAGATAATGTTGTGATAGTGCTTCACTCAATATGTCAGCAAATTTGGAAAACTCAGGAAGGGCTACAAGATAGGAAATGGTCAGTTTTCACTCCAGTCCCAAAAAAGGGCAATGCAAAAGAATGTTCAAACTACTGCACAATTGTGCTCATTTCACATTTCAGAAAGGTTACATTCAAAATCCTTCAAGCCAGGCTTCAACAGTGCATGAAATGGAAACTCCCAGAGGTAAAAGCAGGATTTAGAAAAGGTAGAGAAACCAGAGACCATTGCCAACATAGATTGGATCATGGACAAAGCAAGGGAATTCCAGAAAAATTCATACTTCTGCTTCATTGACTCTGGGAAAGTCTTTGACTGTGTGGATCACACAAAAAATGAAAAATTATTAAGAAAAGTGAGTACCAGACCACCTACTTGTCTACTGAGAAACCTATATACAGGTCAAGAAACAACAATTAGATGTAGATATGGAACAACAGACTTGTTCAAAATTGGGAAAGGAGTATGGCAATGCTGTATATTCTCACTCTATTTAACTCATATGCAGAGTACATCGAGCAAAATGCCAGGTTTGATGAAGCTCAAGCTGGAATCAAAATTGCTAGGAGAAATATCAGCAGACTCAGATATGCAGATGATACCACTCTAATGGCAGAAAGAGAAGAGGAACTAAAGAGCCTCTTGATGAAAGAGGAGAGTGAAAAAGCTGGCTTAAAACACAACATTCAAAAAACAAAGATCATGGCATTCAGTCCCATCACTTCATGGCAAATAGAAGGGGAAACAGTGACAGATTTTGTTTTCTTGGGCTCCAAAATCTCTGAGGGAGACTGCAGCTATGAAATTAAAAGATACTACCTCCTTGGAAGGAAAACTATAATAAACCAAGACAGCATATTAAAAAGCAGAGATATCACTTTGCCAACAAAGGTCTGTTTAGTCAAAGCTGTAGCTTTTCCAGTATTCATGTATGGATGTGAGAGTTGGACTATAACGAAGGCTGAGCACCAAAAAACTGATATTTTTGAACTGTGGTGCTGGAGAAGACTCTTGAGAGTCCCTTGGACAGCAAGCAGATCAAACCAGTCAATCTTAAAGGAAATCAACCTTGAATATTTATTGAAAGGACTGATACTATTGAAAGCTCTAATACTTTTGCCATCTATGGGAAAAGACAACTCATTGGAAATGATCCTGATGCTGGGAAAGATTAAAGGCAAAAGGAACAGGGGGCAGCAGAGGATGAGGTGGTTAGATAGCATCATGATTCAACTGACACGGATTTGAGCAAATTCTAGTAGATAGTGATGGATAGAGAAGGCTGGCAAGCTGCAAGCTATGGGGTCACAAAGAGTGAAACAGGACTTAGTGACTGACAAACAGCAATCTTCATTTATAACTTTGTATGTTTTATTTGTACGGCATTATATTTTGACTTTCTATGTTATATAGTGTGTTGATGATATTGTTCAGTTGCTCAACTATTTGCACCACAGTTCAAAAGCATATATTCTTAGGCACTAAGCCTCATTTATTGTCAAGCTCTCACATCTATACATGAATACTGGCAAAACTACAGCTTTGACTATACAGATCTTTGTTGGCAAAGTGATGTTTCTGCTTCTTAATATGCTGTATGTGTTTGTCATAGCTTTTCTTCCAAAAAGCAAGCGTCTTTTGATTTCATGGCTGCAGTCACTATCCACTGTGATTTTAGAGCCCAAGTAAATAAAATCTATCACTGTTTCCATTTTTCTTCCATCTATTTGCCATGACATAATAGGACCAGATGCCATGATCTTCGTTTTTTGAATGTTGAATTTTAAGCCATATTTTTCAGTTTCTTCTTTCACCTTCATCTAGACGCTCTTTAGTTCCTTTTCCCTTTCTGCCATTAGAGTGGTGTCATCTGCATATCTGAGGTTATTCATATATCTCCTGGCATCTTGATTCCAACTTGAGCTTCATTCAGCTTGGCATTTTGCATGACGCACTCTGCATATAAGTTAAATAAACAGAGTGACAGTATTCAGCCTTGATGTATTCCTTTCCCAATTTGTGTCAGTTGTTTCATGATCTCTTCTAACTTTTGCTCCTTTATTTGCATGCAGGTTTCTCAGAAGGCAGGTAAGATGGTCTGGTATTTCCATATCTTCAAGAATTTCCCATAGTTTGTTGTAATGTATATAGTCAAATGATTTAGCGCAGTCAATGAAGCAGAAGCAGATGTTTTTCTGGAATTCCTTCACTTTTTCTATGATCAACAGATTTTCGCAGTTTGACCTCTGGTTCCTCTTCCTTTTCTAGATCCAGTTTGTACATCTGGAAGTTCTCATTACACATACTGTTGAAGCCTAGTTTGGAGGATTTTAAGCATTACTTTGCTAGCATACAAAATAAGAGCAACTGTGCAGTAGTTTTTACATCTTTTGGTATTGCCCTACTTTGGACTGGAACGAAAACTGACCTTTTCCAGTCCTGCGGCCACTGCTGGGTTTTCCAAATTTGCTGGCATATTGAGAGCAGCACTTTAACAGCATCATCTTTTAAGATTCGAAATAGCACAGTTGGAATTCCATCACTTCCACTAGCTTTGTGCATAGTAATCCTTCCTAAAGCCCATTTGACTTCACACTCCAGAATGTCTGACTCTAGATAAATAATTACACCGTCGTGGTTATCCATGTCATTAAGACTTTTTTTTGCACAGTTCTTCTCTGTATTTTGCCACCTCTTCTCAATGTCTTATTCTTCTGTTAGATCCATGTCATTTCTGCCCTTTATTATGACTATTTTTGCATGAAATATTCCATTGGTATCTCTCTTTAATTTTTTTGAAGAGACTTATAGTCTTTCCCATTCTATTGTTTTTCTCTATTTCTTTGCATTGTTCACTTAAGAAGGTTTTCTTATCTCTCCTTGCTATACTATTCTCCTGCACTATAGTGTGCTCACCACCAAAAGTTCCAATCAGAAAATCAATGAGCTTTTATTGTAAATGTAGACAAATTTATTTTTTTAAATTTTGTGGAAATACCTTAAGACAGATTTTTTAAAAAGAAGACAGTAAAAGAAAATAAAGTGAGAAGAAATATTCTTCTAAATATGAAGGCTTATTCTATGTCTCGAGGAATCAAGGCAGTGTGGTTCTGCTGAAGAGAAAGATTTAGATCCATGTAACAGAATAGATAAACTAAAATTATTTCAAGGAGTGGTTCTGGTACAATTGGACAACTCAAGGCAAAAATTAACCTACACATTGATCTGACACTTTATACACAATGGATACACTTTATATGTAATGGATAATGGATTAAATATAAAACATAATACTAAAAATATAAGACATTTAGAAAAAGTGTAAGAGAAAACATGTGTGACAAAATGTCTTTCACTTGACATCAAAAGCATGATCCATAAAAGGCAAAATAGATAAATTGAAAGCACCAAAATTAAAGGTTTGCTTTGCAATAAACCCTAAGATTAAAAGAAAAAAAAGTTACAGATTAGGAAAAAACACAAATCCCACATTTAACACAGGATTAATATGTATAATGTGTAAAGAATGTGCAATTTCAGTATTAATAAAACAAATAATGCAGTTAGAAAACAAGCAAAAGATATGAACAGATATTTCGCTGAAGAAAATATGTGGATGACAGACATATGGAAAAAGCCTCAGTATTATTAGCCTTTAGAATAATAGAAATTAAAATCATAATATGTTATCATTATACAAACATCAAAATGGCTAAAACTAGTGATTAAGCCAAAAGCTGGTAAGGATTTATCAAAATTGAATGATTCATACATTGATTATTTGAATGTGAAGTTGTACATTAAGAAAAGAATTTAACAGTAATAAAACTAAAAATGATCTCAATTACCCAGGATTTGTACTCTTGGCCTTTTCTTCCAAAGAACTGGAAGATTTTAACATGTAGAAACCTGTACATGAAATTTCATATAAGTTTTATTTTTAATTGGTAGAAACAGAAAACTTCTTTAATATTCTCCAGTGAATGAATGATTCATTGAACTGTAGAACCTTCATATCATGGAATATTTCTCAGCAATAATAAGAATTTAACTACTGATACACACAACTTAGATTAGCTTCAAGAAAATTAAGCTCAGTGTAAAAAGCCTGTGATGAACAAAAGTTGCATGATTTCATTTATATAACATTTGTTAAATAACCTGATTGCATAGATGATGATGGATCTTGATGGCCACGGTATAATAGGGAAGAGCAAATTTCACTCAATACTGGATGCATTTATTTTACTTTAACATTTGTATTCCTTTGCTTTTGCTACAAGAATCTTGGCTTTAACCTGAAATATACTTGATAGGCCATTCTCAAGGCTCTGACATTTAAAAGTGTAACACAATTCCATTCATATAGAGATAAAAAGTGAAAATAAAAAGTAAATTTTTCTTGTTTGAGGTTTACAGGAACATTGTGACCTAACCTGCATGGACAGCTGTAAGAACAAAGGATTCCCACACCAGGAAGCTTGCAATAACCAACCACACCCCCTCACCTTTTAGGATAAAAGGAGACTTAATTCTAACCCAGGTAAGATGATTTGTTGAGACACAGGTCTACCATTTACTCAGTATGCAGGCTTTCTAAATAAAGCCCCTGTTCCTTGCCCCAACAACTTGTCTCTTGATTTATGAGTTTATCCTGCAACAAGCAATATGAACATGGACTTGATAATAATGGTGGAGGGTAGGGTGAAGTAGATGTGGCTATAACACAAGGGAGGCTTGTTATGGTACAGTTAAATATCCTTGTGATGGTGGCTACACTAAGCTACGCATATATAAAATCATATAGCACTACACACACACACACACACACATACATCTATATCTAACTGCTAAATTCTGAAGAAATTCTACATTTTGAATTATGGTAATTTCCTGGTTTCAATATTGTACTGTAGCATTATAGATGTTAAATCTTGTGAAGTCTAGATGAGGAGTATGAAGGGTCTTCTTGAATATATATTTGTGACTTCTTGTGAACCTATAATTATTTCAAAATGGATGTTTTGAAATTTTTATTGAAATTGAGTACTGCATGTGTGCAAGCTAAATCACTTCAGTCATGCCCAGCTCTTTGTGATCTTATGCACAGTAGCCCACCTGGCTTCTGTTTCCATGTCCAGGCAGGAATATTGGAGTGGGATGCCATAACCTCCTCCAGGGGATCTTCTCAGTGATTGAACCCACATCTCGTATGTCTCTTGCATTGGCAGGCAGGTTCTAAAGTACTATTAATGCCCATTTTTATGGATGTGGTAAATAAGAACTATATATTTGTCAGTTATGGAAAATATAGTTAATAATCCATCCAGCTCCAGGGATTCATATTTTGTGATGTCACCTTAGTGAGTCACTATGTTGCTAGAGGAGCAGAAACAAAGGCAAGGAGTTGTGTGGTATTTACATTATGATTTAAAACATATTTTAAAATACCAAAGTCAAACACATTAAGTTGAAGAAACTTTCAGAAATACTTAATTTAATGTGAAAACATGACCATCAGCAAAGAGGATCTTCAGTCCTGTAATGTCCTAAAGAACATTCTGCACTGATGGAAAGTTCTACATCTTCATTGCCCAATAAAGAACCATGAGCCACCTGTGGTTAGTGGATACCTGAAATGTGGCTACTATGACTGAGGACCAGAATTAGTAATTTAATTTAGTTAATTTAAATTCCAGTGTCAACTACATGTGTCTAGTGTCTACACATTTGACAGAAATAGTCCTTCAAAGTTCTAGTTTGAAACCATTAACAAATGTATTGGAAACAACACTTTTGATGCAATGCATGGGATGTATGGTTTCTCATTTGCAATTTTACTCTTACCACTTTTTATCTATGTGATCCTTGTTAGCCCAAAATCTTTTTAGAAAGGTTTGCTTATCTTTAAAAGGAAAGAATTAGAACACTTTAAGTTCCCATGTTTCTATATATTATCTCAGTTCCCAGTGTTAGTGTTTTACTTAAAATATTTATGTCTGCCTGTACCTCCTGGTGTACCATTTTTCCTGTCTCAGTTGATTCATACAGATAATACTATTCAACACAAATCAGATTGAAGCCCAAGGGACTAGAGAATGAAGTTTCCCCGTGGTTCAGAAGCTGTGCTGTGTTAGAAGTGGCACTTTTCTAAATCAATTCATGGAATCACAGAGATGTGAATGCACTTTCTCTCTAGGAACTCTCATCCTCTGAGAGAGACTGACAGGCAGTGGGTGGTAGAAAGCTGTCAAACAACATGGTTTTGCAGTGCATTCCTCAAATGATGGGATTATAGAATGGTAAACATTAAAAAAATTTCAAATAAATTACATGATATTCTTTTGGAGGAGTTTAGTAAGAGAGCTCAGGACTCTGAGCTGACTCAGTCCTGGAGTCAGAGCTCAGGACTAGGGAATCAGAAGATTGGAATTCTAGTCTAAGCCATATTATAGTGAGCTGCCTGGCCTTGGAAAATCATTGCATTCAGTTGTAGGAATTAGTTCCTCTGAATTTCTGTCTTCACATCTGTAAAATGAAAGGACTGGGCCAAATAACTTTTAATACTTTTAAATTCTAAGTTTTGAAGTTCCTTTAGCCCAAGATCTGAAGGAAAAAAAAAAAAGTGTGCAAATAAAGAATTTATCATGAGAAATACAGGATATGAGTATCAAAACACACTTTACAAATTTACAGATATTGAGGATTGGATAATTTACCATCTGTAATAATTAGAGGACGTATTTACATTTGCTATATATTCAGAAGACTATTATGTCATTTCTTTTAAGTATTTGGACACTAAATCTTCCCAACCCAGGGATCAAACCCAGGTCTCCTACATTACAGGCAGAATCTTTACCAGCTGAGCTACAAGGGAAGCCTGAAAATACGAGAGTGGGTAGTCTATCCCTTCTCCAGTGGATCTTCCTGACCCAGGAATTGAACCATGGTTTCCTGCCATAGTAGGCAGATTCTTTACCAACCAAGCTATAAGAAAAGCCCAAATGTAAGGCCAGAAACTATAAAGCTCCTAGACGATAACATAAGAATAAATCACAGCATGATCCTCTGTGACACACCTCCTAGAATAATGAAAATAAAAACAAAAATAAACAAGTGGGACATAAAAGTAAAAGTTTTTGCACTGCAAAGGAAATAATAAGGTGAAAAAACAGCTCTCAGAATGAGAGAAAAATAATAGCAAATTAATCAACTAAGGATTAAGCTCCAAAATATACAAGCAGCTTATACAGCTCAATACCAAAAAACAAACAACCCAATCAGAAAGTGGGCAGAAGACCTAAACAGACACTTCTCCACAGAAGGCATACAGATGGCTAACAAATACATGAAAAGATGCTCAACACTGCTCCTTATTAGAGAAATGCAAGTCAAAACTACAATGAGATACAACCTCACATTAGTCAGAATGGCCATCATCAAAAAGTCCATAAACAATAAATGCTGGAGAGGGTGTGGAGAAAAGGGATCCCTCTTGCACTGCAGGTGGGAATGTAAATTGATAGATATAGCCACTATGGAAGACAGTATAGAGATTCCTTAAAAAAAAAAAAAAAGGAAAAAAGAAAGAAAGTGAAGTCATTCAGTTGTGTTTGACTCTTTGCAACTCCATGGACTGTAGCCTACCAGGCTCCTCCATCCATGGGATTTCCCAGGTAAAAGTACTGGAGTAGGTTGCCATTTCCTTCTCCACAGGATCTTCCTGACCCAGGGATAGAACCCAGGTCTCCCGCATTACAGGCAGATGCTTTACTGTCTGAGCCACCAGGGACGTGTATTATTAAAAAACTAAGAACCACCATATGACCCAGCAATCCCACTACTGGGCATATACCCTGAGGAAACCATAAATGAAAAAGACACAAATATGCCAACAGACTGGTTCCAAATAGGAAGAGGAGTACATCAAGGCTGTATATTGTTGCCCTGCTTATTTAACTTCTATGCAGAGTTCATCATGAGAAACGTTGGACTGGAAGAAACACAAGCTGGGATCAAGATTGCTGGGAGAAATATCAATAACCTCAGATATGCAGATGACACCACCCTTATGGCAGAAAGTGAAGAGGAGCTAAGAAGCCTCTTGATGAAAGTGAAAGAGGAGAGTGAAAAAGTTGGCTTAAACCTCAACATTCAGAAAACGAAGATCATGGCATCCAGTCCCATCCCCTCATGGGAAATAGATGGGGAAACAGTGGAAACAGTGTCAGACTTTATTTTGGGGGGCTCCAAAATCACTGCAGATGGTGACTGCGGCCATGAAATTAAAAGATTCTTACTCCTTGGAAGAAATGCTATGACCAACCTAGATAGCATATTCAAAAGCAGAGACATTACTTTGCTGACTAAGGTCCGTCTAGTCAAGGCTATGGTTTTTCCTGTGGTCATGTACGGATGTGAGAGTTGGACTGTGAAGAAGGCTGAGCACCGAAGAATTGATCCTTTTGAACTGTGGTGTTGGAGAAGACTCTTGAGAGTCCCTTGGACTGCAAGGAGATCCAACCAGTCCATTCTAAAGGAGATCAGCCCTGGGATTTCTTTGGAAGGAATGATGCTAAAACTGAAACTCCAGTACTTTGGCCACCTGATGCGAAGAGTTGACTCATGAGAAAAGACTCTAATGCTGGGAGGGATTGGGGCAGGAGGAGAAAGGGATGACAGAGGATGAGATGGCTGGATGGCATCACTGACTCGATGGACGTGAGTCTGAGTGAACTCCGGGAGTTGGTGATAGACAGGGAGGCCTGGCGTGCTGCGATTCATGGGGTTGCAGAGTCGGACACGACTGAGCGACTGAACTGAACTGATTTACAATATCTAGGACATTGGAGCAACCTAGGTGTCTATCAACAGATGAATGGATAAATAAATCATGGTATATACATTAAATGAAATATTACTCAGCCATAAAAAGGAACACATTTAAATCAGTTCTAATGAGGTAGATGAACCTAGAGCCTACTGTACGGAGTGAAGTAAGCCAGAAAGAGAGAAATATATATTGTATATTAACGCATATATGTGTAATCTAGAAAGATAGCATGGAAGAATCTCTTTACAGGGCAACACTGGAGATGCAGACATAGAAAACAGGCTTGTAGACACAGTGGGGGAAGGAGAGGGAGGGACGAATTGAAAGAGCAACATTGAAGCACACATATTACCATATGTAACATAGATACGTAGTGGGAATTTGCTAGGCAGGGAGCTGAAATTTGACGCAGGGTGCTGAAACCCAGTGCTCTGTGACAACTCAGAGAGGTGGGATGATGTGGAAGGTGGGAGGGAGGTTGTATTGCTCTTCATTCTGTTCGTGTCGTCAGTTGTCTTGCTGTTCACGCTGTCCGCACTGTTCACACGAGCTAAGAGGCTGGAAGAAGACGTGAAGAGCCGTAGTAGCTGCAGACACGTTTATTCTCTTCGAGCTGGCACGGCAGCCGTAGCAGAAGACATAACAACGTAACCGCACATAACCTCTCTCCTGGCTGACGCAGCAGCCATAACAGTTTTCTCTCCTGGCTGATGCAGCAGCTGTAGTAGTATTCATGCTACTTCAGGAATTTTCATGCTAATTCATGTATTTTCTCTCCTCTCCTGTCCGACCCATCAATCACAGCCATGACACAGCATTAATTCCCGCTGTTTTATGGGTGGAGCTAGGTGTGGCTCACACAGGAACCTGTGACCAAGTGAGGACCTCGTGATGCACATGTGCAGCGCTACAAATGATCTCAGTTGTTCCATAGTCATCATTTACAAAACATGGGGCAAGAGACCCTGAATATGCCATCTTGGCTAATTTACTCTCCTCCCACAGAGGTTCAAGAGGGAAGGCACACAGGTATGACCTATGGCTGATTCATGTTGGATTATGGCAGAAACTAATGCAGTATTGCAAAGCAATTATCCTCTAGTTAAAAAAAAAAAAAAAAGTGGAAAAAAGTATATGGACATTAAATAATCAACTCAGTTTCAGTACAATGGTTCTCCTCAGAGGAGGAATTGCCAAGAGTTACCTGTTTTGAGGAGATTTAATGAAGTAACAACAGTGCATCGTTTACTTGCCGAGATTAGGACAAGCTGAATTTGATCTGGCATGATATCTGCTTTACTGAAAAAGTTTCTCAGGATTTAGTTTAATACATTAATAAACGTGTGCTCTCTGAATCAGATACTGTGCACCACCAGGAAACAAAGACAGATGATATAATACTGTTGTCCGTAAGAAGTTTCCAATCCAGTGAGGACTAAGCCATCAGATAAAACTAATATTTTGAAGTTGTCGTTTGGCAACTCCTTGACTTTTGTCAGTTTGGTTGTTTGTATCTGTGTTTTGCCACACTGCTAGTTTGGGAACTAGTCAAGAAGGTGTTATATGAGTGTGATGTTACTGTTACATAGCAACATAGCTTTTCCCAAATTGGTAAGTATTTACTTTAGGAATAAATGGGAATTGCATATGTGAGCAACCTGACATTTTTAGCAGACTTCTCTGTGTCCATAGCTAAACTAATCTTTGAATTTTCAAATTCTACTTTTTCTGTGCTACTTTTACTCTTTGATTCATTTATTTACGAAATATTTATTAAGCACCAGCTATTACTAGCCTCTGCTCTAGGTATTGGTTTTATAAGAAGCAAGCAAGCAAGCAGACTCTTCTTGAAAGGAAGCTTACTTTCTAGTGAGGGGGAGGCTAGGAGCCAGGAGAACAAAATTCTTCTCTCCTAAATCTTTAAATCTTGGTCTTATGTCTACTGTTATTCTTAGTGATTTCAAAAGCTGTGTTTTCGCCAATTCCCATTTCTATTTTCTGTGCTTTGTTATTTATTCCTCTCCAGGTGATTCTATCCTCCCTCCCTTTTAATCTCTACAGTTCTCAATCGTAGTGTAGAGGATTTTCTGGGGAAAAAGAAATGTCACATGTACACAAACATACCGAGTTCAGTTAAAACTAGTTAGGGAGAAGACGCAAAGTTTCACAGAGCTAGCCTAGGGACTTTTACCCAGAGTTGCCAGTGATGAAGATGAATCTCCGCAAAGGAGTTCCTCTCCTGAGTTTATGATTAACCTCTCTATCCAAAACTTTACTTCCTTTCTTTTCCTGAACGTGTTCTCGAGGAGTATCAAAGAAAAGAGGGGCTGGAAACCATGTACAAGCTGATGTGTCCCTGTCCTTTGAAGAAAAAGTAAAAAGGATTTGCTTTTAGTCTCTAAGGCCTCTCCTGCATTTCTTAATGCTGCTCCAGAGCTGAAGATTAGGAATGTGAAGATATAGAAAAAAAAAGAATAGCTGTTGGGCTGGGGAACTGGTAACAATTTAGAATAAATTGACCATCGCAGAATCACCAAACTCCCAGTTCCCTGAAAGATACATAAAGATCTGACACATTCCTAAATTGTTTTTCAAGAAGCAAACTCCATCCAGGTGAAAACTGCTGATCACAAGAACATAAACAGGAGAGCAGTTGAAACCAGAAGACTGACATTACTTGGAACTTTACCTTGATGCCAACCAATCCAAGAACTGTGTATGAAATGATCATACCTTCTGCAGCCCTCTCCCTCACACTGCTTTTAAAACCATTGGAAAGTTGGGGACTTTTTGATTATGAGTTCCCAGTCTCTTTACCTGGCAACTGCAGTAAATAGTGTACATTCCTTTATCACAGCTTGGTGTCAGTAGATTGGCTTTACTGCATGTGGGCAAGTGGACCCAAGTTTGATTTGGTAACAATGCCATGCTCTTTTTATTAAGCTTGACATGCTGCCCTCAAAACACTCAAAGTCACTGAGCATCTTCTGAGAAGAAATTTTATTTCCTAGTTTATTAAAATCATCAGACAATATTAAAACTTTTCACTCTATACGTAATTTTTACAAATCATAGCACAAATGAGTCAAACAAATAATTTGATCACATATGATAAGTTTGGCAATTTTATGTTTAACAAGTTCATTTTAAAAATTTGAGTACTAAGCATAGGCTATGTGATTACCTAAGGTGCTGAGATCCAGATGCCCACAAACTTGTATGTGACTCTTGTAACTCTGCAATTCTGAGTTCAAGAACACACTTGTGCCATAATAGGGAAGAACACTTATATTCTATTGCAAGTTAATCATTAAAAGGTTTTGCCTATAAACTTAGATTAGACATAATGGCCCATCTCTGGGAACCCTGTTTCCAGGGTAGTGCTATATACATAGGATTAAGGGAGGAGGATTAAGCTAAAATACCTTTGTTTAGCTCACAGGAAAGATCCTGACTAGGCCCACCTGTGAATGACTACAGGGAGGAAGAAATTAACACATCCCATTCTGAGGCTGATAGGGACCAGGAAGTGTTTGATTTTACTCTCTCCTCCTTTAGTATAATAGAAGTTTGAATTATAATTCAGGTCAGATGGGTCTTTGGGACACTAGTCTACCATCTTCTTGGCCTGCTGGTTTTCCAAATAAACTCACTATTCCTTGCCCCAACAACTCATCTCTTGATGTATTCATACGAACAGTACGAGCTTGGACTCAGTAATAGTGCTTGGCTTTATTAGTCTTGGAGGCTTCAGCTGACACCTGAGGATCGATTGTGTTCCTGACTCTTTTCTGTGGATTCCCTCACTCTGTAGGCATTTGGTATATAGCACTACCCAAAGCTGAGACTAATGAGAGAGGCACAGCCTACTTCAGATCTCACTAGGTGTTATTGCAAAAAGTTTGTTCATGTTTTGTGTAAGATCTTATGGAAAAACCTGAACAAACATTTTTGCCAACCCGATACAATGACTCTAGCCTTTTAGATATAAAGATGAGTTTCAGTGGCTCATTTAAACATACTAGTGATATGATATGACCTTCTCTTTCATATTATTATTTCCTGGAGCACATGAGGATTTTTAAGTTCAAGAACTTTATACCACTATCTCTTAGGAAGAAAGCAGCTTCTCTCTGTCATATATTCTGACTGCACACACTTATATATGAGCAGTTTAAATACATTTCTATGGAAATCATAGGCCATTTGGGGCAAACTTTGGTGGAAAGATACCAGGGTGATAAAGGGAGTAGAGGTGGGGAGTACAGTGTAATGCTTGCTTGAACTGATCCTCTTGACTCAGACATTAAGATGCTGCTGCTACTGCTGCTAAGTCACTTCAGTCGTGTCCAACTCTGTGCGACCCCATAGATAGCAACCCACCAGTCTCCCCTGTCCCTGGGATTCTCCAGGCAGGAACACTGGAGTGGGTTGCCATTTCCTTCTCCAATGCATGAAAGTAAAAAGTGAAAACTGAAAAGTGAAAGTGAAGTCACTCAGTCACATCTGACTCTTAGCGACCCCATGGACTGCAGCTCACCAGGCTCCTCCGTCCATGCGATTTTCCAGGCAAGAGTACTGGAGTGGGTTGCCACTGCCTTCTCCAGACATTAAGATATGTTATGACAAACAGAATTTCCAGTAGAGTATGAAGAACTTACCTCTTAGGGGCCTGGCTCCTTAGATTATATTAGAGTTTGTAAAGAAAAAAAAATAAAATACTGCATTTCCTTGGTGATTGCTCTGGAGAAGACTGAGACAACAAAAGTTGCAAGAACACTATGGAAGAGGATTCTGGGTTCTATGGATTAATATTAGTTTAAAATATAGACAAGGGATCTGCTGTAATGCTGAGGGCTGGTAGTGGTGAAAAGTCAAAGACAAAGGAGAAGCTAAAAATATTTAACATTTGCTCTGTTCTATGACATACTGAGATTACAATGTGGGCATGTGGGAACTATAACCAAAAGCTAAGACCTGCTGACATGCTGAGTGCCTGATCTCCTTTCAGGTTTAAGAGGACATGCTTAGTAGAAATCTCCAATCTCACTAAAGCTAAAACCAGTGGGAAATTTGAAACAGTAATGGCTCTCAGGAAGACCTCAGGAAGTATACTTTCTATTAAAAAAAAATGATATTTATAAAGGATTTAGGTGTAAGAGTAGTAACAATCACTGATATAGTGCTTGGTATTTATAGGTACTCCTTTACATGCTTGAAGTATTATAACTGTTTTAATGTTCATGGCAACACTATAAAGTAGATACAGTTGAAATTCAATTTCTTGATTAGGGAAAATGAAGTACAAGGAATTTAAGGAACTTGGCCAAAGTCATACAGCTCCTAAGAAGTGGAGCTAGAATAAGAATCCTGAATGTCTGGCTCTAGAGTCCATATACTTTTAATTTCTGAGCAGTGGAAGCTCAGTTGTCTGGAAGAGAATGATATGCTGGTACTGACTTTGTTCCTGTTAATTTTTCCAACTCTGTTACAAAAGACAGTTGGGAGAGTTTGCATTTACTTGGGAAAAAGATCCAGTACACCATTAGCATGTTGTCCTAGAAAAAGGTAGATTCAATTTTAATTATATTAATATTGCAGAAGAGAATGTAATCTGTCATGGCAGGTCATGACACTCACCACCTGTATTCTGATAAATGGTGTTGACATCACGTTCAAACCAGTAGAGAAATGATTTCTCAATTTGAGAAGGCACATGAGCTACTAAGATGAGCTGCTAAAGAAGAAAGAAAGTAGCATCATGATTGCTTCTAAGTCTGTCCTAAGGTGACATATCAAAGGGTAAAATTATGTGGATTATGGTGGAACTATATTATTAAACTGGAAGGAATTTGGAAATACGCATGTCAAATCACTTATAAAAAGAGTGCTTCTGAAATAGTTTATAAAGCTTCCTAATTGCTCTGTGATATTTAGTGTCAGCTACAGCAACTTACACAGAGACTGCAGCACCCACAGTTTGTACACACAGTGACCCTTATTTCCAGATATTATCTTCTACTCTCTGTCAAAGATGGTTACTAGCCTGATGTTTGATGCAGATCGAGACTAGTTCCATTAAGAGAGCCTGGGACCTGGGACCCTTTGGTGTAGTGCTTGCACCTGGACAAATATCTCTTTGAGCAACAAAATACAAACTATGAGGGACTAAAAATAACTGCACACATGTACAGTTGGGGCAAATTATAGACACCAAGATACAAAAACACCAGAAGAATCCAACTGCTACTTGACACAAAAGCAGGATACTGCACATGCCCCCTGCACTCAACGCCACCTAAGGGGTGGACAAACCACCTAAGCCACTCCTCTGGCCGGAACCTTGGACCTACCACTACCCTCATCCCATAAAAAGAAAAACCTTGTCCCACCCCCACTGATCAAACTAACAAGGGAAACTGTTACTTGTTCTCTTTTCTGCCTGCTGCACCAGGGGCCCTAATAAAGCCCCTGGTATATGAATTTCTTGTGTGATCTCTTGTCAATTTCTAGTAATTAAGGAGACCAACCCTATCTGGTAACACCATTACTGAAAACTACTCAAATAACTCTATGAGGAGGTCCCAATGCTACTTTAGTTAGTTAGTTAGTTCAGTCGCTCAGTCGTGTCTGATTCTTTGTAACCCCATGAATCCCAGCACACCAGGCCTCCCAGTCCATCACCAACTCCCGGAGTTCACTCAGACTCACATCCATTGAGTCAGTGATGCCATCCAGCCATCTCATCCTCGGTCGTCCCCTTCTCCTCCTGCCCCCAATCCCTCCCAGCATCAGAGTCTTTTCCAATGATTCAGCTCTTCACATGAGGTGGCAAAGGGCTGGAGTTTCAGCTTTAGCATCATTCCTTCCAAAGAAATCCTAGGGCTGATCCCCTTCAGAATGGACTGTTTGGATCACTTGCAGTCCAAGGAACTGTCAAGAGTCTTCTCCAACACCACAGTTCAAAAGCATCAATTCTTCAGCACTCAACTTTCTCCACAGTCCAACTCTCGCATCCATACATGACCACAGGAAAAACCATAGCCTTGACTAGATGGACCTTAGTTGGGAAAGTAATGTCTCTGCTTTTGAATATGCTATCTAGGTTGGTCATAACATTTCTTCCAAGGAGTAAGCGCTTTTTAATTTCATGGCTGCAGTCACCATCTGCAGTGATTTTGGAGCCCAAAAAAATAAAGTCTGACACTGTTTCCCCATCTATTTACCATGAAGTGATGGGACCAGATGCCATGATCTTCGTTTTCTGAATGTTGAGCTTTAAGCCAACTTTTTCGCTCTCCTCTTTCACTTTCATCAAGAGGCTTTTTAGTTCCTAATGCTACTTTAGGTAATATCAAAGATACATTTAAATGGAAAGGACCCTGCTCAACAAAACTGGTTGTTTACACTGAATGAATACATACTATAATATAATTTAAGAAAGAGAAGCAGATAAGGAATGTAAATTTCCTAAGAAAGTGTGGCTGGATACTTCTCTCAGGCCCCATCACTCCTTATCCTCCCAGGCCCAGGGCAGATAACCCACATGGACTGCATCAGCCACTCCCCACTTCTCTGCTATCCCCCTGCGAGCACCAGAATACCATATAGAGGACAACACTGAGGCAAGAATGACAGAAGCAGGCCCAAGGACAGCCTCCTCATACATAGGCATTAGGCAGAAGGCAGACACCTTGTTTTACACTCAATGAAGCCATGATGCACAGAGAAATGGCATTTAAAACAAACTTTGTAGCATCTGAACAAGAGACTCACCATGAAAACAATAAAGTATGGGCAATAAAAATGTACTGGTTTCTGAAGACCCTGTACAATCTTCCACATGTGCTATTCAACTAGAGAGAAACAATTTAAGGGAAAATAGTTTTTAGAGTGCATGTACAGTGACTTCAGGGGACAAATGTGCAGAACCAGGGGCTAATGCAATGTGGTACCTCCAGGCCACACCTCAACCCTCCTCTCGACGATATTCCTAATCAAAATGATCTATCTTTTCTGGTATCCATATGAGCAGTTGGGGTCCTTTGTTTCCTGAGTCTTTCTATATCACCACGGGGGCTGCATTTCACTGTCAGAGAACACAACTTGAGCCAGGAGTCTTCTCCATTCAGCTCTCCTTCCACTCCCTTCCAGGAAAACCCACATCCACACTCAAACCCCATGACAGGCTCGCTAGGTTGAAGGACCGCCCTATCCCTTCCTGCTATTTCTAAACCCTCCTGGTATTTCTAAATCATTTCCAATAGCACAACCTTTCCTCCAATCACACCAAGAATATCTGCTTCTTATCAGGTTTTGACTAATATTCCAAGGGGCCTTAGGAAAGTAGAAACTCAATATGAGATTCCAGCTTGGCTTTCATCATTGTAACATGACTAAGAGGAATCTTGGTTACTACTGGTAACTGCTTAAACCTTTCAGTTCAGTTCAGTTCAGTTCAGTCGCTCAGTCATGTCCAACTCTTTGCGACCCCATGAATTGCAGCACACCAGGCCTCCCTGTCCATCACCAACTCCCGGAGTTCACTCAAACTCATGTCCATCGAGTTGGTGATGCCATCCAGCCATCTCAATCCTCTGTCATCCCCTTCTCCTCCTGCCCCCAATCCCTCCCAGCATCAGAGTCTTTTCCAATGAGTCAACTCTTCGCATGAGGTGGCCAAAGTATTGGAGTTTCAGCTTTAGCACCAGTCCTTCCAATGAGCACCCAGGACTGATCTTTAGAGTAGACTGGTTGGATATCCTTGCAGTCCAAGGGACTCTCAAGAGTCTTCTCCAATATCACAGTTCAAAAGCAACAATTTTGCAGTGCTCAGCCTTCTTCACAGACCAACTCTCACATCCATACATGACCACAGGAAAAACCATAGCCTTGACTAGACAGACATTTGTTGGCAAAGTAATGTCTCTGCTTTTGAATATGCTATCTAGGTTGGTCATAATCTTCCTTCCAGGGAGTAAGCATCTTTTAATTTCATGGCTGCAATCACCATCTCCAGTGATTTTGGAGCCCCCCCAAAATAAAGTCTGACACTGTTTGCACTGTTTCCCCATCTATTTGCCATGAAGTAATGGAACCAAATAATCTTAGTTTTCTGAATGTTGAGCTTTAAGCAAACTTTTTCACTCTCCTGTTTCACTTTCATAAGAGGCTTTTTAGTAGCTGATTTTATTATCAGCAAGTGCTTTTTACTCACCCTACCAAATATGCTTCAAGAAGATAAATCATTCATCTCACAGTGCTTCACGGCTTAGTTATATGACTCAAAGTACTGATAAATTGATTAGAGGATCAGGATTTCTATAAACCTACTTAGTATTTTTGTTTTGTTGTTTGTAGAGTGCAGAGATTTTTCTTATAGTTTAAGGTAAAATATGTTCTTTCTCATCAAGAATTGGTGCGCCTATCCCTCTCACCCAAGCCTATCCTATTGGTTCAAGATCTTTTCCTCCTTTTGTGTCTTGTGCTTAATACCTCACAGAAACTACTCTAACAAGTGACTCTGATAAACTTTGTCATAAAAAAAGGGCATTCAGCAGCCCAGAAATTATAAAACATACAAAATTCTTTTGATTTTTATAAAAAACAGTATTAGTAAAACTTTGCAAATATTTTACAACTAGGTTTAAATATATTTATAAAAAATGCCATAAAGTTACCCATTAAAATATCTAAACAAGAAAATTGTACACGTTTTTGACTTTCCGAGAATCAATGTAACATCAGATTGAATAAAAATGTTGTGAATGGTCAAATACTGAACTAGTCATCCCTGCATGAATGAACCATCCTTTCCTTTGTGTTTGCTTCCTTTTCCTCAGCGTTAGCTCTCTTCTAGTCAAGCCATAAATTTCAAAAGAATTAGACAAATGTGCAATTCAGAATAGAAAACTCCTCAGCATATTGGCCTTGTTCTTTGTTCTTTTTGGTAGGATAGGAAAAAAAAAAAAAAAACACAACAGCCAGCGTATATAAGTATAAAAAGGGGAGAAACAGAAAACTATCCTTAATGTCTTTCTTATATTTTCTGAATATTATCATTAATTGCTATATCTTCTCTCAGAATTTTAATGTAGATTCACTAAATGAAAGGCAAATTATTCTGAATTAAATATTTTGAAATCCTATGCTCTAAGCTCACTAAAATTCTAAGCATTTTATTTCAAGTGAAAAAATTCATTTCTTCAAGAGTAGACTGTGCTTTATGCTTCTTCACAGTTTTCTCCCTTTATTATGTACCATGATTTTTAATCATCTAAATATTCTCATATTCATGCTTTTTGATCATAAATTCTTATTAATATTAAAGTAATATTACATAAATATTAATACTTCTCTCAGGTATGGTGAGATTATCAGTGTTTATTCAAATATTTTAAGTGAGTCTTGGTGTTTTTATATTCCTTTTAGCTACACCAGACTCAATATATCGGAGAAGGCAATGGCACCCCACTCCAGTACTCTTGCCTGGAAAATCCCATAGATGGAGGAGCCTGGAGAGCTGCAGTCTATGGGGTCGCTGAGGGTCGGACATGACTGAGCGACTTCACTTTCACTTCTCACTTTCATGCATAGGAAATGGCAACCCACTCCAGTGTTCTTGCCTGGAGAATCCCAGGGACGGGGGAGCCTGGTGGGCTGCCGTCTATGGGGTCGGGCACGACTGAAGTGACTTAGTAGTAGTAGTAGTAGACTCAATATATATGGCTTCTGCTGATTTCGTTGCTACTTATTTCTTAAATTACCATTGATTCTGATCTTTGGGAGACAGCAATAAGAGATCATAATTCCCTGCCTAGGAATTGAACCTGGGTAGCCATGGTGAAAAACCACAAATCCTAGCCAGTAGACCATCAAGAGCTAGAAACTAGAAGCAAAGTGGTCCTGGCTCTGTCCTTCCTCCATTTGAAAGCAAGAATTTTCAAGAAGGCAAAAACAATAAAAACAGGCACAAAGTGTATTATTGGAGACACAGCACAACAAGTGAGGGCTCATACAGACAAACTATTTATAAGACTGAAACAAGAGAGAAATGCATACCCAGAGAGAGTCTGAGTGTTCTCTGTAATGAGGAGGCACACAGTAAAATGGTGACTTAAATCTCATACATAGGACTCCTTCTCAGTCTTCTTTTACCTTTGGCCAATTATTTTATTTATTTTCCCTCACCCAACCAGTCTTAGAACTCTGCCCAACATGCATGCAAAAGTTTTTCTAAGATGGATCCCACTGCAGAAGCCTATGGGTGCATGTGTGTGTATGCTCAGTGGTTTCAATTCTTTGAAAACTCATGGGCTATAGTCCACCATGCTGCTCTGCCCATGGAAATTTCCAGGCCAGAATACTGGAGTGGGTTGCCGTTTCCTACTCCAAGGGACCTTCCTGACCCAGGGATTGAACTTGCATTTCTTGTATCTCCTGCATCAGCAGGAAGATTCTTTACCTCTGCACCATCTGGGAAGCCATGGGTGCATGTCCAAACTTATTATGGGGTCATGCCTTTCCTTCTAGATGCCCAAAGAGCCTTCTGCATGTGTGCAGACAGGGAAGTTTTTCTTCACCTCAGCAGTGGTCATTTTATCTCTTTACTGTAGCAGAGCTCATATTCTACCACTAACTTTGTCGTTGTAGTGTCAGGGTGAGAACAAAGCTTTAATTTTACTCCATTTGACAAAAATCAGTTGAATAGTCCAGGTGCCCAATTCAAGCAATGTGTGGTGCAGGCTTAATTAAAGCTTTGAAATAAGGATATACAAATGCAAGGGTTTTCTGTGCATTAATTTTATATCCTACAAATTTACTATATTCATAGATTCTGTGATTTTACTATATTCATTAATTAGATCTAGTATTTTCTGGTGGTGTATTTAAGGTTTTCTATGAATAGTATCATGTCATTAACACGCAGTGGGATTTTACTTCTTCTTTTCCAATGTGGATTCCTTTTATTTATTTTTCTTCTCTGATTGCTGTAGTTAGGATTTCTAAAACTACATTGAATAACAGTGGTGAGAGTGGACACCTGTGTCTTGTGTGTGATCTTAGAGGAAAAGCTTTCAGCTTTGCACCATTGATAATAATGTTTGCTGTGGATTTCTCAAATATGGCCTTTATTATGTTGATGTATGTTCCTTCTATGATTATTTTCTAGAGAGTTTTTTTTTTTTTTAACACAGATGGGTGTTGAATTTTGTCAAAAGCTTTCTCTGCATTTATTGAGATAGATTGAGATGTTTATAAAGCAAGCAATATTTCACAATACTTTACATTTAAGTAGTAGACATCCTTGTCTTTTACAGACCATTAAAGTCCAGCTTCCCAAGACCACAGATATAAATATGGCTCATCTAGTACCTGGACTCTGGTGTCCATTACATTTTAAAGTTCAGTGGACCTCAGTAGCATGAGACATAAACACAATGGTAACACAGGCTACTTTGTTGGAATATATTATTCCCTTCCAATAGTTTCAAAGCATGAATATTCTCTTCAAATTCTGCTTAGGCAAAATTTGGAGTATAGATTTACTTCACATGGGATTTTTTTTCCCCATCAAAATCTAGAACTATATAGCTTTAACTATTTCCATTATGCCTTGGTTTTCTGTTTCCAACTTAGTCTAGTAACTTATAAGTATTGCAAATAATCAGTAATGAAATCTATATATTTCATTTGCTTGTTCATTCCACATGTATTTATTGGTTATTACATTTATGGCCCTGTGCTTGTTTGCATTCAAGGAAACTGACAGTAAGTTAGCTGCTTTCTGGTAGTTGGCCACCTTAGGGCTGAGAATCAGAACAGAGACATTTAATACAAAGAAATAACATCCTGAATGCTACAATAGCCATATAAACAAAATTCTACCAGGGACATAGAAGTGATAAGATTAAAAGCCTAATAACTGAAAAACACCTTGTAGTTTTCTAGGCACTATGACATGCATTAGCTTATTTAATCCTTAAACAATCCAATAAGGTAGTTAATGTAAATATTATTATAAACACTTAACAAAGGGAGATGTGTTCACAGTGGTCAGGCTCCAGTGGCAGAACTACATTGAATCTCTGCTGAACTCTTAATAAAAATATCTGTTTCTACTTCTGTGTTACAGTAAGTCCCCTACATGCGAACCTTCACACTGTGAACTTTCAAAGATGAGAATGTGCGTTCACATGTCCAATCGTGTGAATGAGTTCATGTGACTGATGTACATTGTCGTGCATGCATCCTCTACAAGTGGTTGTGCTTCTGTGCTTCTGTGTACTTTACTGTCTGTACACAGTTGTACGCAAAGTACACAGTAGTCCAGTATCTTCATTTCAACCCCAGGATGTGAATGAGGGAAATTTCAGCTTGCCCTCTGTTTGCATTGTTGTTGACAATCTTTTAGTTCTACCATCTCCCACCTCCTCTTCCTCCTCTAGTCAGTAACTCTTATTGTCTGTTCACTAGAGGTCAGCCACTGTATGCCAGCTGTTTTAGTGCACTACTGTACTGTAAGAGTAAACTGTTTTCTTTATCTTTTGTATCTATTTTTATGTATCATTTTTGTTAAAAGTATTATAAACCTAATAGTACAGCTCTATATAGCCCATCGTGTAATTTGTGGACCCAGGCTGACTTTGTTGGACTTACAAACAACATGCTCTCTAAACAGAATGCATTCATAAGTAGGGAACTTATTGTGCTTAGATTATTTTTGATATCTAAATTTAAACCAGTAGAATAATTTTATTTTTGATTTAAAAGCATGGATAATGAAATATATTAACCTTTGCTAGGTGGATACTTACAAATAACAACAAAAAAAGATCCAAGGTAACCATTCAGTGCAGGAAGTATTAGAAAGCACTAGCTACATGGCACTGCAGCATCTGCTTTGTTTCCTTTTAAAGAGAATGAAATTACACAGAAGTGTAATGATTCAGAACAATAATTAGAAAATGATCTGTCCTGAATAGTTTCAAAATAAGCCTGCCTGAACACAAAGGCTGCATCAGTTAATCTCCTGGGATCCTTTCATCCCTTCCTCTTGGGGATTGAGGTCAAGTTCTGTAAATATTTTTGAGACCAGATACATAAGTTCTTGAGGCACTTGGGTGCTGTTGTGAGCATTACACATGCACAGCAGGTGCTAATGGTCCTCTCCAAGTACCTCATTCACTCTCAGGCAGGGAATTGAGTCCACAGAAGAACAAACTTACTCAGTGTGGCTGAAATCTTTTATACTCATTCTCACTAATGGAGTGGCAATATGTGGGGGGAGGGGGGGAAACTAAAAGGAATCTGTTCATAATAATGAAATGAAAGGTGTATGTTGTATTTACAAAAAAGTGGTTTTTTTTTTGTTACCTAGAATTTTTAAAAGCACTGATGAAACAGAGTAAAAGTATATCATGTCTGAAGTGAAAAAGTGGAGATGAATATTAAAAATCTGCATTTACCTTCAAAGTTATATTACAGATATCAACTCATTTGAGAGGGAGGGACTGATAATTCATGAAAAAAAAAAAAAGAAAAGACTTAAATAAACCATATGGAAGTTTCAGAGAAACATCTTGGCATTTGTTGTTGTTAAGTCACTAAATTGTGTTCAGTTTTTTGTGACTCCATGAACTGCAGCATGCAAGGCTTCCCTGTCCTTCACTATCTTCAGAATTTGCTCAAATTCATGCCCACTGAGTCAGCGATGCCATCTAACCATCTCATCTTCTGTCTCCCCCTTCTTCTCCTGCCCTCAATCTTTTCCAGCATCAGGGTCTTTTCCAATGAGTCAGTTCTTCGCATCAGGTGGCCAGAGTATTGGAGCTTCAGCTTCAGCATCAGTCCTTCCAATGAACATTCAGGGTTAATTTCCTTTAGGATTGACTGGTTTGATCTCCTTGTAGTCCAAGGGACTCTTAAAGTCTCAAGTACCACAATTTGAAAACATCTTTACTTAAAGGATTAAAGTTAAAGATTAAATGTCATAATTTTGGAAGAACATGATGAGTACCATGGGAATGGTTTTAGCAAAAATTTTTGAAAAAAGGTTTTAGACAAATCTCGTGAAATGAAATGGACTTTTAAATTGAGTGTCAAAAGAAAACAGTGGTGTTTACAACTCACACAGCTGGATTTGTATTCATAGCATATCGAAATATGATCACTGGAATATAAGATTGAAAATAGTGGTGTTTTCTTCTTGATCACAGATACATGCCAAGTGTCTCCAATTATGATATTACAATGAGGTTTATGATTCAAATTCTTTACAAAATTAACATTTTTGTGAGCAAGGCACATCAGGAATTATCAGATTCAGAGTTTCAAATGAAAATAACAATGTGATTATGCTTCATTCCTTAACAAAAGAAATGTTAAGAAAAAAGAAGCTAATTTCATATAAAATTTTAATGTTAATAGTGAGAATGAGAATGAAAAGAAAATAAAGCACTTATTAAAATATATATCAGGAGGAAAATAGAATATTTCATATTTTATGGCAGAGTAGTATCCCATTGTTTGTGTGTAGATATATGTGTATACATACATACATACATATATCTGTCTCTTATACACATCTAGATGTGTATAAGAGACAGGTATAACACACATGAACATTTAATCATTAAGGGAAAATATATTATTTTAATGAACATTTGGGATTCACGAGAAAAAAAAGTAAAGGAAAGCAATCCCTGTCTTTGTGAAGTTTACAGTTTAATAAGCAGAGAATGACATTTAATAATAAACAATATCAGTAAATGATGCATTATGACTGGAGGATAATATATTCCATTGAAAAAACAGAGTGGGGAATTTGGGATTAACAGATATACACTTCTGTATAAAAAATACATAACCAACAAGGAACTGATATACTGCAAAAGAAACTATAGTCCATATTTTGTAATGACCTATATGGGAAAATAATCTGGAAAAGAACAGGTAAATGTATATGCATAACTGTATCACTTTGCTGGACACATGAAACTACCACAGCATTGTAAATCAACTATACTCCAGTATGAAATAAATAAATTAATTAAAAAAAAAAAACACTTCATGAAAATAACAAACAGCAAAAATCACCCCAAATATAAACCAGATAGAGCCATCCATTAGGCCTTTTGGGGTCTTTTTTTCTTTGAAACTTTTATATTCATCCAGGCAATGAGAAATGTGTATTTTATGCTTGATTGGGATCAAATGATATATATACAGTTTTGTATATTCCTTTCACTTAACATTTTTATAACATAGGTATTTTCCTATTAACTATTTTTTTAAATAATTGAATGAGTAAATAAATGAATTTTAAAAGTATAGCAGGATAAAGAGGTAGAACCATGGGGCAGGTGTACTTGTGGCTAATTGTAGTTTGAAATAGGACAGGTGGAGCAGATTACTGAAAAAGTGTGATCTGAACAGTGACTTGAAATCTTTTGGCAAGTGAATGTCTTCCAAAAGACCATTTCAGGCATAGGATATATGTAGAACTAGATTCCAATGCACAACCATTCTTGGCAGTTTCAGAAAGAAAAAGGAGACTCTTCCTGGAGTAAAAGAGATAAAAGAAAGATGATTCAGAAAGCTAACAGACATCTGTATTATTGAGTTTGGGCAGCCAGAAAAAAAAAAAAATTAAAAAATACCACAGACTAGGTGGCTTAAACAACAAAAATTAGTTTTCTGACAGTTTTGGAGGCTGAAAGTCAGATCAAGTTGCTAGTATTGTTGAGTTCTGGTGAGGGCTTTTTTCCTGGCTTTTAAACGGCTGCTTTCTTCCTGTGTCTTCCCATGGCAGAGAGCAAAAACACAAGTTTGCTGATGTCTCTTCTTGTAAGGACAAAAATCCCATCATAAAGATCCCACCTCATGACTTCATCTAAACCCAAATATTTCCCTCAGGCTGCATCTCCAAACATCATCACTTTGTGTAGGGTTTCAACATTTAAAAATATATATTTTTTTGTTGTTGTTGTTGGAGGTGGGGAGATGGAGAATTTAATTCAACTCATAGTAGCATAAGATCTTGCCAGGTATTCTAAATTATGGTAAATTCTTTGGTTTTTACTCTGAGTGAAATGAAGAATCATTGCTTGGTTTTGGCCAAAGAACCACCTCACATTTTGCAGGATCCCAGCAGTTAAGAATAGACTGTAGAGAGTTCCAGTAGAAATTGAGATCTATTAGTTATGATAGCAATCTGAACGTGAAATGAGAACACTTTGTTGTTATTTAGTCACTAAATTTTGTCCGACTCTGAAACCCGAGGGGCTATAGCCCACTAGGCTTTGCTGCCCATGGAATTTCCCAGGCAAGAATACTGGAATGAATTGCCATTTCCTTCTCGAGAACAGCAGTATAGACCATGTTTAACAGACATGAAGATATGAAGCGACTGAGAGAAAAGATGTTGAGATTTCTCTTTTTCTTAAATGAAGTCTAGTTGATTTAAGAAATGTTAGTTTTAGGCATACAGTACAGTGATACACACACACATACATACACACACACACACACACACACACACACATATATATTCTTTTTCAGATTCTTTTACCTTATAAGTTATTACAAAATATTGAGTATAGTTCCCCGTGCTATACAATAGATCTTTGTTGTTCTTTCAGTTCAGTTCAGTTCAGTCACTCAGTCGTGTCCGACTCTTTGAGACCCCACGAATCGCAGCAGGCCAGGCCTCCCTATCCATTACCATCTCCCGGAGGTCACTCAGACTCACATCCATCGAGTCCATGATGCCATTCGGCCATCTCATCCTTGGTCGTCCCCTTCTCCTCCTGCCCCCAATCCCTCCCAGCATCAGAATCTTTTCCAGGGAGTCAACTCTTCTCATGAGGTGGCCAAAGTACTGGAGTTTATTTACTATTTTATATATAGTAGTATGTGTGTGTTAATATCAACTTTCTAATTTATCCCACCATTGCCCTTTGTTAATTGAAAATTTGTCTTCTATGTCTGTAGGTCTATTCCTGTTTTGTAAATAAGTTCATTTGTATTTATTTTCAGACTCCACATATAAGTGATAGCATATGATATCTGACTTTCTCTGTTTGACTTACATAACTTAATATGATTAGCTCTAGGTCCATCCAAGTTGATGCAAATGGCATTATTTCATATTTTATGGCAGAGTAGTATCCCATTGTTTGTGTGTAGATATATGTGTATACATACATACATACATATATATATACACACATACATACATATATACATATGTTGTTGGTCAGTCATGAAGTGTCCAACTCTTTGGAACTTTGCAGACTGTAGCATTCCAGTTTTTTCTATCCTCCACTATCACTCAGAGTTTGCTCAAATTCATGTCCATTGAGTCAGTGATGCTATATCTAACTACTTCATCCTCTGCTATCACCTTCTCCTTTTGCCTTCAATCTTTCTTAGCATTGGGGTCTTTCCCAATGATTCAGCTCTTTGCATCAAGTTGCCAATATATTTGAACTCCAGCTTTAGCAATAGTCCTTTCAATGAATATTCAGGGTTGATTCAGCGTTGATATTGAATTGTTTACCTTTGAAATGAACCAATATCATTCTGTCATTTTTGAGACTGCACCCAAATACTGCATTTCATAGTGTTTTGTTGACTATGAGGGATATTCTGTTTCTTCTAAGGGATTCTTGCCCACAGTAGTAGATAAAATGGTCGCCTGAATTAAATTCACTCATTCCTGTCTTTTTAGTTCACTGATTCCTAAAATGTCAATATTCATTCTTTCCATCTCCTGCTTGGCCATATCTAAATTATCCTGCTTCTTGGACCTAACATTCCAGGTCCTATGCTATATTGTTCGATATATACTTTATCCTTTCATAGATGATGAAATTTCTTGGTGGAATTGGTAGGTGATAAAAAGATGACTATAGAATTTTTATGAAAGAGCAACCAAGATAATTTATTATTTACAGAAATTGGGAACATTATACTAGAGCAAGCCTAGAAGAAAAACACTGGGAGTTAAACATTATATTTGTTGAATTTGACATGTTTGATATACAAGCTAGAGTTGTATATTTTTAAATTGTTAACTTTTGGAAATTTTAAAATGATGAAATCCAATGAGATCAAGATATTAGCTATAAATAAGGAAAGAAAAGACCAAGAATTTACACCAAGCAATTTTGAAAAAAAAAAAAAAAAAAGAGGGAACCAGCAAAAAGGGAAGTGAATTAGTTTAAAAAATAATGTAATATAACATTCTGTAAACTATGTGAACAATGGCTATCAACAGTGTTAAATATGTCTAACTTGGCTAAGATGGTATGTAAGGTATTTTACTAAGAACTTATACTAGGATTAATCAATTTGAATCATATTGCTCATCTTCAGAACAATTTTGGTGCAGAGATGACTTTCAAACCTGATTAAATTGGAATTAAGAAAGAATGAACTCAATACTATGAAAGCAAACAACTCAATCAAAAATGGGCAGAAGACCTAAACGGACACTTCTCCAATGAAGACATGTGCATGCATGTTCAGTTGTATTTGATTCTTTCTGACCCTATGGACTGTAGCCTTCCAGGCTCTAGTGTCCATGGGAGTTCCCCGGGCAAGAACCCTGGAGTGGATTGCTGTTTCCTCCACCAGAGGTTAGGTATACACATATGGCCAATAAATACATGAAAATATGCTCAACATCCCTCATTATTAGAGAAAAGTGAGTCAAAACTACAACTGGGTACCACCTCATACCAGTCAGAACAGCCATCATAAAAAATCTGCAAACATTAAATGTTGGAGAGGATATGGAGAAAAGGGAACTCTCTTGCAGTGTTGGTGGGAATGTAAACTGATACAGCCACAATGGAGAATAGTGTGGAGATTTCTCAAAAAGTTACCATAGGAATAAAATTACCATATGACCCAGTAATCCCACTATTGGTCATGTATCCTGACAAAACCAGAATTCCAAAAAACTTATGTACCCCAGTGTTCACTGCCACACTATTAACAATGGCCAGGACATGGAAGCAATCTAGATATTCATCTATAGATGAATGAATAAAGAAGATGTGGTACATACATATAATAAAATGGGATATTACCCAGCCATAAAAAAGAAAGATACTTGAGTCTGATGTAGTGAGGTGAATTAACTTAAGCCTATTATACAGAGTGAAGTAAATCATAAAGGGAAAAATAAATATAGTATATTAAAGCATATATATGGAACCTAGAAAAAAGGTGCTGATGAACTTATTTGCAAAGCAAGAATGAAAACACAGATGTAGAGAATGGACTTGTGGACACAGCAGTGGGAGGAGGGGGTGGGATGAATTGAGATAGTAGCATTGACATGCATACACTTGTTTGTTGTTGTTTAGTCCCTAAGTCCTGTCTGTCTGTTTGTGACCACATTGTCTGTAGCCTGCCAGGCTCCTCTGTCTGTGGGATTTCCCAGGCAAGAATACTGGAGTAAATTATCATTTCCTTCTCTAGGGGATCTTCCTAACCCAGGGATCAAATCCATGTTTCCTACATTGGGAGGCAGATTATTTACTCCTGAGCCACAAGGAAATGTGTGAAATAGATAATTGGTGGGAAACTACCATATAACACAGGGAGCCCAGCCTGGCACTCTGCAATGACCTGAAGGGGAGGGAAGAAGGAAGGGGTAGGGAGGAGGCTCAAGAAGGAGCGGATATGACTGGTTCATAATGTTGTATGGCAGAAACCAAGACAACATTGTAAAGCAATTATCTTGCAACTGAAAAAAAAAAATAAAAATAAAGAACAAGACAAGGAAAATTGGAGTCTGTAAGTCTTTCAAAGATATCCATGCAATGAGATGGAGGTAGTGGCTAGTATAGGCAAATGTTTTTCATTTTTAAAAATAAGGATAAATTGCATCATTATGGTAGCTGATTTGTTATTGTTCAGTCACTCAGTCATGTCTGACTCTTTGAGACCCCATGGACTGCAGCACACCAGGCTTCCCTGTCATTCACCATCTTCCAGAGCTCACTCAAACTCATGTTTATTGAGTTGGTGATGCTATCCAACCATCTCCTCCTCTGTCGTCCCCTGCTCCCCCTGCCTTGAATCTTTCCCAGCATCAGGGTCTTTTCTAATGAGTCAGTCCTTTATGGCAGGTGGCCAAGGTATTGGAATTTCAGCTTCAGCATCAGTTCTTCCAAAGAGTATTCAGGATTGATTTCTTTTAGGATTGACTGGTTTGAAGTCCTTATAGTCCAAGGGACTCTCAAGAGTCTTCTCCAACACCACAGTTCAAAAAGCATCAATTGGTAGCAGATTCGAAATATCTAATACTAATATTTTTTAAATGTGATTAGAAAAGACAGAATAAAATTATTTGAGAGATAAACTTGAGAAGATAAGAGATAGAATTTAGAATGCACTGGAAGGAACTAGATATGAGAGGAAGGTGAAAATCTGAAAGTCTTCTTCTTAATACTTCCATTTTCATGGTAAAGTAGCTAATGAAATCATCAATAGAATATGAGAATCAGAAAGAGGATTCTGGTGGTTTCACCTATAAAAATAACTTAAGCATGGAAAATGTATTTTAATCAAGATTTCAATTTTTTATTCAGTTGCTAAGTTAGGTCCAACTGTTTGTGACCCCATGGACTATAGCACTCCAGGTTTCCCTGTCCTTCACTATCTCCCAAAGCTTGCTCAAGTTCATGTCTGTTGAGCCAATGATGCTATCCAGATGCCATAAGATTTCAATATTATTTCATGTAAATGTAAAATAAAAGCTAATGTTTCTAACATTTTCCATATAAAGGATGTTAATTTCCTTAAAGAAGAAGTAAAACCTAAAGGGTAAATTTGGCCATCTATACATGAAAGAATGTTTGAAAAATGATGATTGATTGCAATAAACACACGGAGGCTTGAGACGTCTCTGCTATCCAAGTAAGAGTCATAGGTTACGGGCTATAGAAAGGATCTTTGGTTTAATAATTTAGCTGAGTTATGGCATTGAATCTGGGTATATAGATAGAAACATCTTCAAAGTTCTTAAGCTGTTGGATGAGTGGAGAGGCAAACTAATAAAGAGACAATATTGATAATTCTTGTTCCAGTTATTTTCCTCTAGCCAACAATAAGGTTATGGAAGTATCTTTCATAGAATTGAATTTTCCTTTTCTATTATAAAGCTTCCATTCTTGATTGGAGAATTTTTTCCCCCATCCTAACTTCTCAACCTTTAAGCTTTATAATAATATTAACATATACTTTATATTCCCAGGTGGCTCGAGTGGTAAAAGAATCTGCCTGCAATGCAGGAGACCTGGATTTGATTCTTCGGTCAAGAAGATCTGGAGAAGGGAATGGCTACCTATTCTGGTAGTCTTGCCTGGAGAATTCAACTGACAGAGGATCCTGTGGGGCTACAGTCCATGGGGGTCTCAAAGAGTTGGACATGACTGAGCAACTAACACTTTCACTTACTTTTATATTATTAATCATTAATTTTATAGTTATCAAATTAGCCATAAAAATTCTAAACATTTTCTGTATGCATTGAATTTACCTAATATACGTGCAGAACTACATGTATTTTTAGAGCTATAGACAAAGCCTTGGTACAGGATAGATGCTAAGTCCCTGACAGAGCTCCTTGGTGTCCCCTCTGCCATTCCCTATAGAACCTTCTTTGAGGCTGTCAGTTCTGGGAAACTGGGGGGTGCAAATGTCCACACATCTCCAATATAATCACTTCAAAGGGTGGCTTCTAAGCTTCTTATGTCTGAAAGTTGAAATTCATGCTACTTTTTTGCCCTTCTTCAAAAATTTAGCATAACACATTCAGCAATAGCAGCAAAGGTGTTTTTTCTGAGACCCCGTATTGCTGCACCACTGCCTCTGGTCTCTAATTCACAGAGATGACTAAGACAATCCCCTTCAGATGACCCACATTGTAGCCCACAAGGGACACTGTCAAAGAGAACTCAGGTTCCTCAGGATAACAAGAGAAGGAGATAGAGATGGATCTGAGCAAAGGAGTACATTGTGACATCTTCAGAAAGACAGCAACTCTTGAGCAAAGCTTTGAAATTAGCAATTAGGGGGAAAATGGGAAGAATCCCATGCACAGTGAAATGAGAAGAGTGACAAAACTGATGAACTAGATCAGGTCACATTTCTAAAACTGCAAAAAATTTGAGTTGAATCCATTGGAAAGTACTGTGAGGATAGCAACAGAGAGTTGGATAAAACATAGCTAATGAGTTTGAACTGCATTTTAAGTGAAATGTGAGAATTGCTGTGGAAATATATTTGGGATAAAAATAATTCCTATGAGCTAGAGAAAGATAATGCTGTTTATTAATTAACAAATATTCACTAAGGAAAAAATGGTTATGATTTTTTTTGCAACCTAACAAATGCTTATGATTAATTTAATTATATGCAGGAACTTCCTCAGCATCCATAAGATATTCTGTTTTATGACTGCATCACTTTGAGCACATAAAAACAGAAAGGTAAATCGCAGGGTGGAAAAATGGAAGAGCAGCAGGCAGAGAGGTCAGGGTTTGAAACTTAACCCCATTTTCCAACATTTTCTGCTCTAGACATTTTCTGCTCTAGACATACTAAGAAAATTGTGACTATTCTTTTCATATTGCGAAGTAGTATTCATTTCTGAAACAACATTAGCTACAGTAGCAAAATTACTGCAGGAAATCTTTCATTAATATGTATTGTGTTTTTGCCAAATAATATTACTGAATTTAAGCCAAAACTAAATTCATATTATCTTAAAAATTTTATGTTTATATAAAATAAATCCTATCATTTGTTTGCATATGAGCAATTTATGAAGATAAAAGGTTGCTGAATTTGATAAAATGCTCTTCTAATTATAACCCAATAAGAGCCTGTTAATCATTAAAACAAGTTAGTGAATCAATATGTGTGTATGTGTATCTGCTTGTATTTAAGAGAAAACAGTTTTCTCTTTTGTATTATTTTAAATGAAAATTATTAGCAAGGAACTCCTTGCCACTCTTCATATTAATTAGAATGGAATTGAGTGGAGAAAAATTAGGAAAAGCATTACAGTGGAAATTTCTTAGAGTAAGATGCTATATTCCAAACACTTTTTTAAGGATAAAAATGGAAGTTTTAAAGTAGATTAAATTATGCTTGCTTTTATTAACCCATCACTTCTATCTATTTATTAATGGAAGAACCTGTCTAAGAAACAGTGTGCTTTTTTTGTCATTTAATCATACAGGATTGGCTTTGAGAATAGCAAAGGCATATTCTATTCAGGGCATTTTGAAAGATGTGGGCAAGTAATGTATCATAGATATCCTAAAGCACCACATTTTCCATGTGAAGGAGCAACAGAAACAGGAGCTGACAGTCTAGGAAGCAAACCTTTGTATAATTTAGTAACTGAGATCTCTAAGAGAGCAAATTCTCAGGACAGTGGAAGACATTGATCTGGACCCTGATAACAGGATTTGAATAGTGGGAGCAGAGAAAGCTGACCACCTCAAGTCAAGAAAATTGATCACAGGAAACTGGCCTGATTATCTGCTGGGAATGGTGTGTTGCTGAAACAAACTTTGGTACATATGCCTGTGTAAAGTAAAGCCAGTCTACTGACACCAAGTTCCTGTGAAAAAAAGTGCAGCATTTACTGCACGTGTGAAGAAGATAGATCATGTTCAAAAGACCTGAACTCCATGATGGCTCTCAGAGAAGAGGTTTTAAAGACAGTGTAAGGGAGGGGGCTGCAAGGTATGTGATCAGCTCATGCACAATTCCCAGATTGGTTAGCAGCAAGGTAAAGCTTCCTGCATCATCAATCTTCTTGTTTAGACCAGTCTAGAGTCTATATTCTTGTGGCCATTAATTTTCATCTGGTGGGGGTTCTTTTACTATAAAAACAATTTAGGAATGTGTGCCAGACCTTTATCTGTATCCTTCAGGAAACTGGGAGTTAGAAGATTCTGCTATATGGTGGATTTACAGTCTAAATTGTTACCTGTTCCCCAGCCCAACAGCTATTTTTTGCTTATACATCCTCACATTCCTAGTCATCAGCTCTGAAGCAGCTTCAGAGGAGACCTGGTTACCTAAAGGAAAAGCCTTTTACTTCAAAGGCCAGGGCCATGGGGGCTTGTAATGGGTTCAGGTGGACCCTTTCAATAATGACCAACTCTTGAATAGCAATGTCTTCAATTGGGAAAGTTGAAGTTAGGATTCAGAGAGCTGCAGAGATCCACTGAATTTTCTCATCAGCTGGATACATTATCTTTCACTCTTTGAAATGAGTACAGATTCCTCTATTTGAAGATACCTAGTGAAAATCTGTTAGTCATGAGAAATCCCAATTCTCCTAAAAACAGTGCTTCAGTGAAAGTAGATTCACATTCTAGAAGTCAGCCTCAAGCAAAGAATAAGATCCAGGGAGGCCACTGTGTCCCTAGGTGGCTCCAGTACAGAAAGTCCCCAGTGCTGTTTACTGAGTTGTTTCTTTTCAGGGTTTGGACAGCTCCAAGAGATTGCATCATCAAGAGCCCCGAAACCAGAGAAGGAGGGTCAAAGAGGACCGTTCCTCCTGGGCCTCCGTTCTTGGTAAGGACATAAAGAAGAATCTGAGGTCTCACCCATGGCAAAAACAACTTTACTGAAGAAAGAACAGAAAGAAAATCTCAAGGGAAAGGTGAGTCAAGCCGTGAGAGTCACTGGTGTCAGGATGATGAGGTGTGGGGTTTTCAAGACTGAGCTTTTATATATTCATCTAGGTGGGCATGGACTGACAGTTTTGATTGATAGTTGCAACTTTTATAACAACATGCTCTATTGCACATCTTTCCAATAATTCAGTCTGTTAAAATTAAATGTATGTAAGTATTGAATATATCTGAATCCTTAATAGACTCCCAGTTACCCAAAGTAACTTGAGGACACTGCTGTGCATCAAGGGCACATGTACCAGAATTGGATAAGTCTGTTTAGCTTGTATCCACTGCCTGCTTAGAGTCCATGCAGCAGCCTTGGAAAGGTCTCTGTGGTTATTTTGTAGCCTATCAGTGAGCTCTTCTGGGCCCTATTGGGGCATGTCTGCGGTGGGGTTTAGAGATCAGCATGATGCTAAAGCTGAAACTCCAGTACTTTGGCCACCTCATGCAAAGAGTTGACTCATTGGAAAAGACTCTAATGCTGGGAGGGATTGGGGGCAGGAGGAGAAGGGGACGACAGGGGATGAGATGGCTGGATGGCATCACTGACTCGATGGATGTGAGTCTGAGTGAACTCCGGGAGTTGGTGATGGACAGGGAGGCCTGGCGTGCTCCGATTCATGGGGTCACAAAGAGTCGGACACGACTGAGCGACTGAACTGAACTGAACTGAACTGATAATCTTTTTTGTCTAGGCCACTCCTCTCTGCTCATGTTTAACTTCCTATCTAACAACTGGTTTGAGCCTTGAGCTGGACCATAAGACTGGAGTTTGCTCAGACACACCAAAGTGTTCCAAAGTCACGTTTGCTTCATTTCAATGCTAAAATCTCTTCCCCAGGTGAAGCTTAAGCACCATTCACGTAACATGAGCTGTATAAAGAAGCATGTTCTCAAGTTCCATGTGTAGGATCATGTCTGTCTTTATAGGTACTAACAGAATCTTCCTGCTTGAGCATTCAACCCCTACCCTAATAGAAGAACTAATCTTTTCTTGCTGAGGGGCCAGTCTTTGGGAAATGATTCCTGGTGGTCTCCTTATTTGCTACAAATAGAAACTTCACTTTGTGTGACCTTAAAAAAAAAAAAAAAAAGAAAGAAATACTGAGTTCACTTAATAGAGAACTTTAAAAGACTGATTGATAGGTTTAGATTGAATGTGACATGTGAAAGAAAAAAAGAAAAAGGAAGTCAGATGTGTGTGAAGAAATGCCTTCAGAAATTTTTGTTTTCCTGCAATTCTCTGAAGTACGGATTAAGGCAGTAACCAGACTCCAAACAAGAAGTATCTTTATAAATCCATTAAAAAACAAAAACCTAAACTGACTATAAGAGGGGAAAACTTGCAGCATGCAGCCTGAGAGATTGGCAGTTCTTGAATAAAGACAGTTATTTGTCTATACTTCCAAGTTCACAGTGTATTGTTTTCCTTCTTACTGCCTGGGAAATGGCAACCCACTCCAGTGTTCTTGCCTGGAGAATCCCAGGGATGGGGGAGGCTGGGGGGCTGCTGTCCATGGGGTCGCACAGAGTGGGACACGACTGAAGCGACTTAGCAGCAGCAACAGCAGCCTTACTGCTAACATCTTTGACCTTCACTTTGCTACAGTTTCCCTATTTTGACTCTACCTGTGAGGAGAAGGGGACGACAGAGAATGAGATGGCTGGATGGCATCGCTGACTCAATGGATATGAGTCTGAGTGACCTCCAGGAGTTGGTGATGGACAGGGAGGCCTGGTGTGTTGCGATTCATAGGGTCGCAAAGAGTCAGACACGACTGAGTGACTGAACTGAACTGAAGACGATGAGATGGCTGGATGGCATCACCGACTCGATGGACGGGAGTTTGAGTGAACTCCGGGAGCTGGTGATGGACAGGGAGGCCTGGCGTGCTGCGATTCATGGGGTCACAAAGAGTTGGACACGACTGAGTGACTGAACTGAACCGAACTGTGTCATGCTTCTATTCTCAGATTGTAAGAGTAATAGCAAAGACTACCAACTTTTCATTTTCCACAGCGTTCTGTGCTCTGTACCTCAATGAGAAAGAAGAAATTGGAGAAGTAAATGAAATAAGAAATGAATTTCACCTTTCTACGAAGGCAATGGCACCCCACTCCAGTACTCTTGCCTGGAAAATCCCATGAACGGAGGAGCCTGGAAGGCTGCAGTCCCTGGGGTCGCTAAGAGTCGGGNTCCACAGCGTTCTGTGCTCTGTACCTCAATGAGAAAGAAGAAATTGGAGAAGTAAATGAAATAAGAAATGAATTTCACCTTTCTACGAAGGCAATGGCACCCCACTCCAGTACTCTTGCCTGGAAAATCCCATGAACGGAGGAGCCTGGAAGGCTGCAGTCCCTGGGGTCGCTAAGAGTCGGGCATGACTGAGCGACTTCACTTTCACTTTTCTTTTTTTTTTGAGTTTTATTTTTTATTTATTTTTTATTTTTTAATTTTTACTTTATTTTACTTTACAATACCGTATTGGTTTTGCCATACATTGACATGAATCCATTTTTTTTTTAATTCATGAATTTAAAAATAATTATATTTTATTTGACACTTTCAATAAAGTAGAATTTTTTATTGGAAAATCTAAAGCACACTTTCTCAAGAACAGTAGAAACACAGTGTGAGAAAACTCTTGAGAGAGAGATGTTCTAACTGCATATGGAGAATGTGTGAAACCAAAACAGATGGATGAAAAGAAAATAAAGATAGTCTTGCAAAATGACTAGATCTATGTAGGTTTGTAATTTGTCATCCTTCCTTTCCTTAATATAGTGTGTATAACCATTAGCATCACGATTCAATAGGACAGATTTAAGCACAGTATGTTTTGCCACACAGAATGTGTTGCTACTTTTATGATTCCAAAACGTACTATGCCCCCGGAACTGCAAATGTTGTCATATTAAAGCTCTTGTCATTTGGATTTGCTGAAACAATAGGTTTTGCCAGAATTTGCTCTTTCTGAAAATGATTGCCTTTTAGGAGTTCTCACAGATAGATTTATTAGCTTTCACGCTGAATAAACAACCAAGAACTTGCTATGCAGATCGGCCCCAGAAGCTGTTATAGAGGACATATTTCCAACTTTTATGGCAACATTCTTTACTTTTATGTTCTACCCTCTCTCGAATTGATAAATTGAGTTTTATTTAAAAAAACACACACACAAGAAAATGCAACAGAGTAAAGCAGGACCATTTCTTCTGTTTTTAAAATAAATCTAACTTTTGAAGTTTCCTTAGTTTTAATATTTACAGGAGCAGTTTTTCATGGTAAAGTTGCTAGAAGTGAAGATTCAGCAGCCATGGACTGAGGCAAATTCAGGAATTAGTAAACAACAAGAACATAAGTATCATTTAGGAAATGTAGCATTCTTGGAACTTCCTCTTCCCACTGGGCTGTTTATTTGCTTTCCTTTTGAGGGTGTTGGTTGCTGTTCTTAAGTAATAAGTGCAATAACTTTCTGTCTTGAGAGCCTGCTGTTTTCTCAATGAGAATATTATTAAATTTTGTGAAGCAAAAATGTTTTAAATTACAGAGAAATGTTAGATATATGGAAAGAGGGAGAGAGGAGGGAATAAGAAAAATAGAAGATAAAGGAGAAAGATTAATGTCTATCTATCTTTAGTGTTGTATTTTGATTCCTTTCTATTCTATGTGTGTATCTGTTATAGAATTTTGACTTTTTGTTAACAGGACATTTATTTATAGCAATCTCCTAGCTATCTAATTATTTTAAGGTGCTGATCCCTTACATCTGAATGCATTTTAGCAGCCCTGCATTTTTACCCTCCCATATATTTACTATTTTGACATCATATTTTACATATTTATGAGTGTCTCTTCACTATCTATTGTGGATGTAATTAATTTTATTAATTTAGATTTTTAACATTCCCAGTAGCTTTATACATGGTTGATTTACTACCTTTACAGTGTATTGCTTTTACTGGTATGTTTTTTATTTTGTAATTTTCATATATCTAGTTGTGGCCTTTTCTGCTTAAAGAGTTCTCTGTAACATTTCTAATAAAGCTGGGTTCATGGTGCTGAACTCTTACCTTTCACTTGTCTAAGACTTTTTGATCTTTCCAAATATGAATAAGATCTTGCTGAGCAGAGTATATTTTCTGGTAGTTTATTTTTTTTTTCCGCCTCTCATTACGTTAAATATATTATTCCACTCCCTTCTGGGCTGTGGAGTTTCTGCTGAAAGTAAGCTCATGGCAATTGGGGAGTTGAAATTTGTTGCTTTTCTCTTAATGCTTTTAATATTCTTATCTTTTGTTGTTGCTGTTCAGTTACTCAGTCATGTCAAACTCTTTGTGACCCCTTGGACTACAGCACACCAGTCTTTCCTGTCCTTCACTATCTTCTGGAGTTTGTTCAAGCTCAAGTCCATTGAGTTGATGATGCCATCCAATCATTTCATCCTTGTCATCCTCTTCTTCTCCTGCCCTCAATCTTTCCCAGCATCAAAGTCTTCCAAAGAGTTACCCCTTTCCATCAGGTGGCCAAATTATTGGAGCTTCAGCTTCAGCATCAGTTCCTGTAATGAATATTCAGAGTTGATTTCCTTTAGGATTGACTGGGTTGATGTCCTTGAAGTCCAAGGGGCTCTTAAGAATCTTCACAAACATCAATTCTTCAATCTTCTTTATGGTCCAACATTCACATCTGAACATGACTAGTGAAACAATCATAGCTCTGACTATACGAACCTTTGTTGGCAAAGTGATGTCTCAGCTTTTTAATATGTTGTCCAGGTTTGTCATAGCTTTTCTTCTAAGAAGCAAGTATCTTTTACTTTCATGGCTATCTTTAATTCTTCCATTTTAAGTACAGTGTATCTTCATTGGCCCTCTTTGGTTTTATCCTGTTTGGCACTCCCGGTGGTTCCTGGGCATGGAAGTCTATTTCCCCTCTCAGGTTTTAGAAAACTTCAGCTATTATGTCTTCAGATAGGCTCTCTTCCCCTTTCTGTTTCTCTTCTCTTTATGGAACCTCTATAATGTGAATATTAGCACACTTGATGTTGTACCAGAGGCTACTTAAAATGTTCTCAGTTTTTAAAACACCAATACAGTATACTAACACATATATATGGAATTTAGAAAGATGGCAATGATGACCCTGTATGCGAGATAGCAAAAGAGACACAGATGTATAGAATGGACTTTTGGACTCTGTGGGAGAGGGAGAGGGTGGGATGATTTGGGAGAATGGCATTGAAACATGTATACTATCATGTAAGAACAAAGCACCAGCTTATGTTCGATACAGGATACAGGATACTTGGGGCTGGTGCACGGGGATGATCCAGAGAGAGAATATGGGGTGGGATGTGGGAGGGGGATTCAGGATTGGGAGCTCATATACACCCATGGTGGAATCATGTCAATGTATGGCAAAACCAATACGGTATTGTAAAATAAAATAAAGTAAAAATTAAAAAAAAAAAATAAAACTAAAATAAATAAATAAATAAAATAAAATTCTTTTTCTGTTTTTCTGTTCAGTTTCAGTGATTTCCATACTATTATACAGAGTGAAGTAAGCCAGAAAGAAAAACACCAATGCAGTATACTGACACATATATATGGAATTTAGAAAGATGGTAATGATGACCCTGTATGCGAGTCAGCAAAAGAGACACAGATGTATAGAATGGACTTTTGGACTCTGTGGGAGAGGGAGAGGGTGGGATGATTTGGGAGAATGGCATTGAAACATGTATACTATCATGTAAGAACAAAGCACCAGCTTATGTTCGATACAGGATACAGGATACTTGGGGCTGGTGCACGGGGATGATCCAGAGAGAGAATATGGGGTGGGATGTGGGAGGGGGATTCAGGATTGGGAGCTCATATACACCCATGGTGGAATCATGTCAATGTATGGCAAAACCAATACGGTATTGTAAAATAAAGTAAAAATTAAAAAAAAAAAAATAAAACTAAAATAAATAAATAAATAAAATAAAATTCTTTTTCTGTTTTTCTGTTCAGTTTCAGTGATTTCCATTACTCTGTTTTCTATAATAATAAGGCTTTCTAACAAGCCTTTAAAAAACAAACAAACAAAAAACTTCTAACTGCTCATTGCTGATCCATTCTTCTGAGTTGTTTGAATACATTTATGATCATTACCTTAAGCTCTTTATATGGTAGGTTACTTGTCTCCACTTATTTTATTTAGTCTTTTGGTATTTTCAGTTCAGTTCAATGCAGTCATCCAGTGGTATCCGACTCTTTGCTATAGGCTTCCCTGTCCATCACCAATTCCTAGAGCTTGCTCAGACTTGGGTCCATTGAGTTGGTGATGGCATTCAACCTTCTCATCCTCTGTCGTCCCCTTCTCCTGCATTCAATCTTTTCCAGCATCAGGGTCTTTTCCAATGAGTCAGTTCTTTGCATAATATGGCCAAACTATTGGAGTTTCAGCTTCAGCATCAGTCATTCCAATGAATATTCAGGAATTATTTCTTTTATGATTGACTGGTTTGATCTTTTTGAAGTCCAACACCACAGTTCAAAAGGATCAATTCTTTGGCACTCAGCTTTCTTTATGGTCCAACTCTTACATCCATACTTGACTACTGGAGAAACCATAGCTTTGACTAGACGGACTTTTGATGGCAAAGTAATATCTCTGCTTTTTAATATGCTGTCTAGGTTGGTCGTAGCTCTTCTTCCAAGGAGCAAGTGTCTTTTATTTTCATAGCTGTAGTCATAATCTGCAGAGATTTTGAATTCTGAGAAATAAAGTCTCTCACTGTTTCCATTTCTCCACCAATTCACCATGAAGTGATGGGACCCAATGCCATGATCTTAGCTTTTTGAATGTTGAATTTTAAGCCAATTTTTTCACTCTCCTCTTTCACTTTCATCAAGAGACTCTTTAGTTCTTCTTTGCTTTCTGCCATAAGGGTGGTGTCATCTGCATATCTGAGGTTATTGATATCTCTACCAGCAATCTTTATTACAGCTTGTGCTTCACCCAGCCTGGCATTTAACATGATAAGCTTCTGCATATAAGTTAAATAAGCAAGGTGACAATATACAACCTTGAGGTATTCCTTTTCCAATTTGGAACCAGTCCATTGTTCCATGTCTGATTCTAACTGTTGCTTCTAAACCTACCTACAGATTTCTCAGAGGATAGGTAAGGTGGTCTGGTATACCCATCTCTTGATGAATTTTCCAGTTTGTTGTGACCCACACAGTCAAAGGCTTTGGCATAGTAAATAAAACAGAAGTAGATGTTTTTCTGGAACTCTCTTGCCTTTTCTATGATTCAACGATGTTGAAAATTTGATCTCTGGTTCCTCTGCTTTTTTTTTTTTTAATTAATTAATTTATTTTAATTGGAGACTAATTATTTATAATATTGTAGTGGCTTTTGCCATACATCAACATGAATCAGCCATGGATGTACACGTGTCCCACATCCTGAACTCCCCTCCCTCCTCCATCCCCATCCCATCCCTCAGGGTCATCCCAGTGCATCAGCCCTGAGTGCCTTGTCTCATGCATCAAACCTGGACTGGCAATCTATTTCACATATGGTAATAAACATGTTTCAATGCTATCGTTTCAAATCATCCCACCCTCGCCTTCCCCCACAGAATCCAAAATCTGCTCTTTATATCTGTGTCTCTTTTGCTGTCTCATACCTAACAGAAGCAGAAGATATTAAAAAGAGGTGGCTAGAATACACAGAAGAACTGTACAAAAAAGATCATCACGACCCAAATAATCATGATGATGTGATCACTAATCTAGAGCCAGACATCTTGGAATGTGATGTCAAGTGGGCCTTAGAGAGCATCACTACGAACAAAGCTAGTGGAGCTGATGGAATTCCAATTGAGCTGTTTCAAATCCTGAAAGATGATGCTGTGAAAATGCTGCACTCAATATGCCAGCAAATTTGGAAAACTCAGCAGTGGCCACAGGACTGGATAAGGTCAGTTTTCATTCCAATTCCAAAGAAAGGCAACGCCAAAGAATGCTCTAACTACCGCACAATTGCACTCGTCTCACATGCAAAGTAATGCTCAAAATTCTCCAAGCCAGTCTTCAGCAATACATGAATCGTGAACTCCCTGATGTTCAAGCTGGTTTTAGAAAAGGCAGAGGAACCAGAGATCAAATTGCCAACATCC
>SJYT01009902.1:0-19393 GCA_006410635.1 Cephalophus harveyi
AGTGGGTTGAACCCCAAACCTGTTGCACTGCACCTCAACTCATAACTTCACACATTAAAAAGCCCTAGAGTGAATTGAAAGACATCCTTTGGCAAGGCAGCATATACACATCTAAAGTTTTAGCTTTGTTCCTCAAGAACAAAATTTTTAAAAATCATCTCCTCAAATCTGTATTGTATTTTTAGCATTTTGTTGTGTGTGGTAATGGATTTCTCTTGGTTGTCATTTAAAAATCTGTAAGATAAGCACACATTATCCCCATTTTCCAGATGAGAGAAAAAAAGTTCACAGACATTAAGAAAGAACAAAATTTTTAAAAATCATCTCCTCAAATCTGTATTGTATATTTAGCATTTTGTTGTGTGTGGTAATGGATTTCTCTTGGTTGTCATTTAAAAATCTGTAAGATAAGCACACATTATCCCCATTTTCCAGATGAGAGAAAAAAAGTTCACAGACATTAAGAGGCTATAGATTCCTTGCCTTCTTTGCCTTTACATGGCAGAAGATAAGACTCCTGGTACATATCTGAGAACATGGAGCTAGCTTCCGTCTTTACTCCTTGAAAAATAAGAACCTTAAAAAGAAGGCAATGGAACTGGGCCCACAGGATTTGACCCCTGTTGATTTTGAACATCCATAGAAGTTTGTCTTAAACATTTTTTTTAAGCCCAAAGAGTTACAGTATATGGGAAATTATCTTTAAAAATACTATCAATAACCTAGATTGGAGTTACCTTTCTTTAAATTGTGGTACCATGAACAACTCCAGACCTGCTTTTCTCTGTTTAATAGCATTTTAACTATTCTCTGGAATTGAATACCTGATCAACATATGAAATGTCTCATAGCCATCATTTTTACATTTGCTAGAATTTTTTTTCCTCTTACAGGTACCTAAAGTGCCACATACATCTGTGTTTATGATAGCACCCATGTGAGTATATTGCAGCCTTTGCTCTTTGGGTGCAAATCTCTAGCTCTTGTATTTGTTATCTGTGGGTAGTTAACGTCTCTGAATTTTTTTCTCAACTGTAAAATTGGAACACCACCACCTACTGCATTGATTGTGGGCAGATTTAAATATGATGGTGCATGTACTTTGTAAAGCTTATTTTAGTTTGCATTTGTAGATAAGACCGTAGCTTTCTTTTTACCATAGGCACAAAAAATATCTAGGTATTTTCTATATGTACATATAGGTTTTTTTCCTTGTTTGAAATTCTTGAAATAGATATTTTTAAACTTGAAAGAAATTTACCAATCTAGAATAGATGACAAGTAGAGATCATTTGAAGTTGTACAATAAAGTATTTTCTCAAAGCCATTGATCTACCAATATATGGGTAACAGATATTCCCAATATATTTTTCAAAAATGACCATTACTACTAATGTTTAATTTTGCTTAATCAGTATAAAACTAATGAAAAGTTGCCGCTTTAATGGGAAAACTTTCCTGGGAAATTTCACTGCTTTACTTTTCTCAGTCCATAGATGGATTAGAAGAGGTTGCACTGTGTCATCGTCTATGTGCAGGTGTTGTAAAGCATTGAACCTTATTTTTTAAACCCCAAATTGAACACAAGATGGCACTAGAGTGCCAAGGCAAGAATTTACCATGTGGAGCTCAGGGCTTTAGATCTCTTGTGTAAATTTGGCATCGATTTGCATAATTGTTTTTAAACTCCAGGGGGGAGATCAAGTTGATAATAATCTGACAATTGCCATTGTTCCTATAATGTGTGGTAACTGCATCAGAGTTGCTCTTAGGACAATTTAATTCCATGCTATTTCTTTGAATATCTGGTCCTGTCTTTGTTTATCATCATGTTCACAACTGGGACAGAGAATGCGTTCCATAATATGCATTCTGTTTATCTGTGGAATAAACCAAGCTTGCAACCACTCATCCAAATTTAAGTATAAGCATGCTCAGCTGGCACTAATGGTAAAGAATCCACTTGCCAGTACAGGGGATGCAAGAGATGTGGGTTTGATTCCTGAGTCGGGAAGATCACCTGGAGAAGAAAATGGCAACCCACTGCACTATTTTTGCCTGGGAAATCCCATAGACCAGAGGAGCCTGGAGGGCTGCAGTCCATGAGGTTGCAGAGAGTCAGATGTGACAGCAACGAGCACAAGATATGTCTAACGTCTATTACCTGTTTTTCATTGTCCTTTCCAGTTGTGTTTCTCATGTATTCCTCCTCTTCCTTTTTTTTTTCAGCTGCTTCCCTTTCCCTTAAAGAGAAAAATGAGAAGAAACGTTTCAACCAAAATGAACAAACACCTCAGGTATGCTTTTAAAAAAAAATTGTTGACTTGAACGGATGAGTGATTATTTACTTTAAGACTCAACAATTGAAAGCTCATTTTTGAAAAATACTCACAGCTTTTCCTTACACATAGCACACTTGTTACCATGTGTCTTTCCATTTGGACCTCGTACAGGGTCACTTTCTCGGGTACAAATAAGCTTTCCATTTTCCATTTGACTTCTAAACTCATCACATACATCCTGAAAAGAAGGAAAAATTATATTGGAGATGGCTATTTTCACATAGTATTTGACTGAGCTTGAAAATTTTGAAGATTTTGACTCAGGAGTTGGGCAGCCACCTAATCTTGCTGTGGGAGGCTCTTTACTGGACCACAGAGGTGTCCAAGTGGTCATTTCTGAAGACGAATTCCATTTTCAACCTTAATTCCTGCTTACCATGTGAGGCTACCTAGTCCAGAAATGATCACTTGGACACCTCTGTAGTCCAGTGTAGAGCTCCCCCACAGCAAGGTTAGGTGGCTTTATAACCAGGTTACTTTAGAATGGGAAGATTATGCTGGATTATCTAGGTGGGCCCAGTGTAATCAAAAAGATTCTTATGAGTGAAACAGGAAGGTAGGAAAACCAGAGTCAGAATGATACAACATTAAAAAAATCTGCTGGCCCCTGCATTTCTTAAAGATGACCACAAACCGGGGAATGCAGGCACTTCTGGAAGTTTATTTAAAAAAAAAAAAAAAGGCAAAGAAAAAGATCTTCCCCAGAACCTCCACCAAGGAAAGCAGCCTTTCTCTGACACCTTGGCTTTGACACAGGAAGACCTGTTTAGGACTTCTGAACTCCAGAAATGTATGATGCTGAATCAGGGTTGTTTTAAGCTATTGTTGGTAATAATTTGTTATAGCAGCCAAACCTCATTTTCCCCATCTATAAAATGAGATAGGGAAAATCTTAGTTGACCAGGCTACTGAGATAATTAAATAAACTACTCTTCATAAAAGTGTTTTATAAAGTGTTAGGCAGGAAGATTTCCATTTGGTGTTAAATTTCCACACTGAACAAGTTATCAGTGATATTCACATTCATGATGACTTCTGAGCTTCCAAGCATAAGATCTTGACTGCCAACACTGGCGTGCTCTTTCCACACTGATAGTCAAGTAATGACTTAGAGAAAGACCATTCTTGCCAAAACCTAGTTAATGATATACCTTTCCTGATGCTGAATCAGTCCCATTTGATCTGTAGACAGATTGCTTGTTTTTTTCCTCTGCTTCTCTTTGCCTAAAAAGAAAAGATTTCAGTAGTCATGTTGTTAACACATATCCAGGTTTGGAAGAGGCCTAAGAGTTTATGTATTCTAATTCACCTTCTTCATAGAGAATCTCTCTCCACCTCTCAGAGATGGACAGTCACCTTGGGTATTAAGAAACTCCCCATTACAAGATAGATATTCTAGCGAGATCAACTCAGTTAATCTCAAAGTCTCCTTTATATATGTCCAAATTAATCTCCCTGTAGCTTTCATCCTTACTTCACATCCTCAGGAAAGCATGGAACAAGCCTGCTAAATCCATTATCTCTTCCTGATATTAATTCTTCAGATATTTAAAAGCAAGCTTCAGATCTCCAAGTCCAGGTTCCTCAGTTCTTTCACCTTTTTTTCATAAGTTGTAGTTTTAATTCCTTACCAACTCACCATTCTTGTTCCTTGTTCCTAAGCTTCCCTGGTGGTTCAGATGGTAAAGAATCTGCCTGAAATGCAGGAGACCCAAGTTTGATCCCTGGGTTGGCCAGGTCTCTTGGAGAAGGAAATGGCAATCCACTCCAGTATTCTTGCCTGAAGAATTCCATGATCAGAAGAGCCTGGTAGGCTATAATCCATGAGGTCACAAAGAATTGGACATGACTGAGTGACTAGCACTAATATTTCAATTTATCTAGGTTATCATTGGATCCCAAGATAGAAGACAAGTGATATAGAAAGTACCTTAGGATTATGGTTTTGGGGGTTTTCTTTAATCTTGTACCTTTCTGATGAAATATTTATGCTAGTGGTTCCTAAGTTTTCATGTACATTAAGAATGACCTGTGAGATTTTAAAAATCAGTTTCACTGTCAATCCCAACAGTTTTACTGACAGGATCTACATTGAGATTCAGTAATCTGACTTTTAATAACCCAGGTGATTCTGATCCAAGATCCAAACAGTCCAGAACTCTGGTACATGTATATCTCTTTCAAAGTTTCATTTGGTTTTATGCTTAAAAGAAATGTGTATGAATATATATAACATGAATATCTGTGTGTGTGTATTTTAGGGAGCTCCCTTTTCATATATAAGAAATAGGTTGTTATATGACTCAGAGAACTCAAACCAGGGCTCAGTTTGAGTTTCATTTCTTTCAAACAACCTAGAGGGGTGGGATGGGGAGGGAGGTGGGAGGAATGTTCAAGTGGAAGGGGACATGGGTAAACCTATGGCTGATTGATGTTGATGTTGGGTAGAAATCTATACAATACTGTAAAGCAATTATCCTTCAATTGAAAATAAAATAAAAATAGGGAAGTGGTAGTCAACGTACGGAGAAGGCGATGGCAGCCCACTCCAGTACTCTTGCCTGGAAAATCCCATGGATGGAAGAGCCTGGTGGGCTGCAGTCCATGGGGTCGCGAAGAGTCGGACACGACTGAGCGACTTCACTTTCACTTTTCACTTTCATGCATTGGAGAAGGAAATGGCAACCCACTCCAGTGTTCTTGCCTGGAGAATCCCAGGGAGAGGGGAGCCTGGTGGGCTGCAGTCTATGGGGTCGCACAGCGTCGGACACGACTGAAGCGACTTAGCAGCAGCAGCAGCAGTCAACGTAACCTGAAGATTCGAACAAACATTAAGTCATGGAACCTTAACTAACTACTAGGAAAAAGAGACTACCTGTAATTCAGTCTGGTGGAATTCAATTTATAGTCACAGATCTGATAAAAAATCTCCAGTGGCTATAGTGCACAGATTTATGATACAAAATAGAGTAGGAATCAGCCACACAGCATTGAATTGTGTCATTCCAGTTTTGTAAAAAAAATATGTATATATGCATTCACAGAGACTCACATGTATACATGATCTTGTCATATTTAATCAGATTTTTGTAGTATACATTATTTTCTGCTTTTTTGAGTCAGAAATGTCTTGATGTTCAAATACATATAGAACATGTCATCATATAGAACTTGAATTTAGATGCCTAGTATTGTGTTCTGTCATATATATGGATTTTTATTATTTTAAAATTCTTCTATAGTTGCTCAACTAGGTTAATTCCAATTTCATTATTATTAGCAATGCTGGGATGAACAAATTTTTATTTACCCAAGTTTATTTGTCTCATTATTTCAATAAAACCTAACAACCTACTGGAAATTTCCAGAAAGGACTTGGGTCACCTAGAATATGAAAGAAGTGGTTTTCATCCAACTTGTAGGCTCTGTACTTGTAAGTCTAATAGGGAACATTTTGGATGTACCCTGTCACTTTCCTAAGTAAGTCATTCATCTTGCAGTACACAGAGGTAGAGGCACTCCATTGTTTAGAAAGAATTCTGGACTTAAAATCTGAAAATCAAGTTACAATATTTTGTCACCTTGAACACTTAATTTCTCCTCTCTGAACAAAATTTTCTCATTTGCACAATGGGTTAATCAAACCTTCCCTAAGAAACTCTTTGGAGGTTTAAGTGAGCTAACATTTAAATAACTTGAAAACTGCCTGCCTCAGGCTACTGATATGGGCACAGATTCATTGCATTGTATGACTTTTCAAAGGTAATAATCAGTGTGAAATTACTTCCCACCTGATAATAATAAATAATTTCCATTTTCAGCTTTGCTTTGTCACAGATATTTTTGGTTTTTATAAAATTTCTTTATTTTAATGTTAGCTTTTGTTTATTATTTTGTTTAATTATTTATTTTTAGCTGTATTGGGCCTTAGTTGTGGTACAAAAGCTCTTCATTGCAATATGCACGATTCTCTATAGTTGAGGCTCAGTAGCTTTGGCACGCAGGCTTAGTTGCTCCACGGCATGTGGAATCTTCCTGGACCAAGAATCAAATTCAAGTCCCCTGCATTGGAAGGCAGATTCTTAACCACTGGACCACCATGGAAGTCCCATGTCACAGATTTTGTTATTAGTAGAACATCACTGGTTAAATGAGTTCCTGCAGGCCTTTTGCTGTCCAAGATTCTGGTTTCTCAGGAGTTGTATGGGCATAGTACTTCCCTGGTGGCTCAGCGATAGAGACTCTGCCTGCAATGCAGGAGACACTGGTTCAGTCCCAGGGTTGGGAAGATCCCCTGGAGAAGGAAATGGCAACCCACTCCAGTATATCTAGATACACACTCCAGTATCTGCCTCCATCTGACATACAGAATGGAAGCCACAATTACAGAAAATCAACCAAACTGATCACTTGGATCAAGGCCTTGTCTTATTCAGTGAAACTATGAGCCATGCCATATAGGCCCACCTAAGATAGACAGGGCATGGTGGAAGTTCTGACAAAATGTGGTCCACTGGAGAAGGGAATGGCAAACCACTTCAGTATTCTTGCATTGAGAACCCCTTGAACAGTATGAAAAGGCAAAAAGATAGGACACTGAAAGATGAACTCCCCAAATCAGTAGATGCCCAATATGCTACTGGAGAAGAGTGGAGAAATAGCTCCAGAAGCAGTGACGAGGCTCAGCCAAAGCAAAAACAATGCCCAGTTGTGGATATGACTGGTGATGGAAGTAAAGTCTGATGCTGTAAAGAACAGTACTGTATAGAAACCTGGAATATTAAGTCAAATAATAAAGGTAAATTGGAAGTGGTCAAACAGGAGATGGCAAGAATGAACATCAGCATTTTAGGAAGTAGTAAACTCAAATGGACTGGAATGGGCCAATTTGATTCAGATGACCATTACATCTACTATTGTGGCCAAGAATTTCTTAGAAGAAATAGAGTGTCCCTCATACTCAACAAAAGAGTATGAAATACAGTACTTGGGTGCAGTCTCAAAAACCACAGAAGGATCTCAGTTCATTTCCAAGGCAAGCCATTCAACATCACAGTAATACAAGTCTTTGCCAAGCCACTAATGCTGAAAAAACTGAAGTTGAATGGTTCTGTGAGACCTTCAAGACCTTCTAGCACTAACGCCAAAAAAGATGTCCCTTTCATTATAGGGGACTGGAATGCAAAAGTAGGATGTCAAGAAATACCTGGAGTAACAAGCAAATTTGCCTTGGAGTACAGAATGAAGCAGGGCAAAGGCTAACAGTTTCACCAAGAGAACCCACTGATCATAGCAAACACCCTCTTCCAACAACACAAGAGGCCAACATCACCAGATGGCCAGCACCAAAATCAGATTGATTATATTCTTTGCAGCAAAGATGGAGAAGCTCTATACAGTCAGCAAAAACAAGATCTGGCTCAGATTATGAACTCCTTATTGCCAAATTCAGACTTAAATTGAAGAAAGTAAGGAAAACCACTAGACCATTCAGGTATGACCCAAAGCAAATCCCTTATGATTATACAGTGGAAGTAAGAAATAGATTGAAGAGATTAGATATGATAGAGTGCCTGAAGAACTATGGATGGAGGTTTATGACATTGTACAGGAGGCAGGGATCAAGACTATCCCCCAAAAAAAGAAACACAAAAAGGCAAAATGGTTGTCTGAGGAGGCTTTACAAATAGCTGTGAAAGAAGAGAAGTGAAAGGCAAAGAGAAAAGGAAAGATACACCCATTTGAATGCAGAGTTCCAAAGAATAGGAAGGAGAGTTAAGAAAGCCTTCCTCAGCGATCAATGCAAAGAAATAGAGGAAAACAATAGAATGGGAAAGACTAGAGATCTCTTGAAGAAAATTAGAGATAAGAAGGGAACATTTCATGCAAAGATGAGCACAATAAAAGACAGAAATGGTATGGACCTATCAGAAGAAGAAGATATTAAGAAGTGACAAGAATACACAGAAGAACTATACAAAAGAGATCTTCATGACCCAGATAACCACAATATGTGATTGCTCACCTAGAGCTAGACATCCTGGAATGTGAAGTCAATTGGGCCTTAGGAAGCATCACTACAAATAAAGCTAGTGGAGGTGATGGAATTCCAGCTGAGCTAGTTCAAATCCTAAAGGTGATGCTGTGAAAGTGTTGCAACAATATGCCAGCAAATTTTGGAAAACTCAGCAGTGGCCACAGGACTGGAAAAAGTCAGTTTTCATTCCAATCCCTAAGAAAGGCAATGCCAAAGAATGCTCAATCTACCAAACAACTGTACTCATCTCACACGCTAATAAAGTAATGCTCAAAATTCTACAAGTCAGGCTTCAACAGTATGTGAACTGTGAACTTCCAGATGTTCAAGCAGTATTTAGAAAAGGCAGAGGAACCAGAGATCAAATTGCCAACATCCACTGGATCATCAAAAAAAGCAAGAGAGTTCCAGAAAAGCATCTACTTCTGCTTTATTGACTATGCCAAACCCTTTGACTGTGTGGATCACAGCAAGCTATGGAAAATTATGAAAGATATGGGAATAGCAGAGCTTCTGACCTGCCTCTTGAGAAATCTGTATGCAGGTCAGGAAGCAACAGTTAGAACTGGACATGGAACAACAGACTGGTTCCAAATAGGGAAGGGAGTAAGGTCAAGGCTGTATATTGTCACCCTGCTTATTTAACTTCTATGCAGAGTACATCATGAGAAACGCTGGACTGGAAGAAGCACAAACTGGAATCAAGATTGCCGGGAGAAATATCAATAACCTCAGATATGCAGATGACACCACCCTTATGGCAGAAAGTGAAGAAGAACTAAAGAGCCTCATGATGAAAGTGAAAGAGGAGAGTGAAACAGTTGCCTTAAAACTCAACATTTAGAAAACTAAGATCATGGCATCTGGTCCCATCACTTCATGACAAATAAATGGGGAAACAGTGGAAACACTGTTCCCTTTATTTCTGGGAGCTCCCAAATCACTGCAGATAAAGTAACTGCAGCCATGAAGTTGAAAGATGCTTGCTCTTTGGAAGAAAAGTTATGACCCACCTAGACAGCATATTAAAAAGCAGAGACATTACTTTGCCAACAAAGTTTTGTCTAGTCAAAGCTATGGTTTTTCTCCAGTAGTCATGTATAGATACGAGAGTTGGACCATAAAGAAAGCTGAGTGCCGAAGAATTGATGCTTTTGAACTGTGGTGTTGAAGAAGTCTCTTGAGAGTCCCTTGGACTGCAAGGAGATCTAACCAGTCCATTATAGAGGAAATCTGTCCTGAATATTCATTGGGAGGACTGATGATGAAGCTGAAACTCCAATACTTTGGGGCCACCTGATGCGAAGAACTGACTCATTGGAAAAGGCCCTTCTGCTGGGTAAGATTGAAGGTGGGAGGAGAAAGGGATGACAGAGGATGAGATGGTTGGATGGCCTCACTGACTCAAAGGACATGAGTTTGAGGAAACTCTGGAAGTTGACGATGGTCAAAGAGGCCTGGCATGCTGCAGACCATGGGGTCACAAAGAGTCAGACACGATTCAGCAAGTGAACTGAAGGGAACACCATGCAAAGATGGGCACAATAAAAGACAGAAATGGTATGGCCCTATCAGAAGCAGAAATTATTAAGAGGTGGCAAGAATACACAGAAGAACTATACAAAAAAGATCTTCATGACCCAGATAACCACAATGGTGTGATCACTCACCTAAAGCGAGACATCCTGGAGTGTGATGTCATATGGGCCTTATGAAGCATCAACTGGAATTCCAGTTGAGCTATTTCAAATCCTAGAAGATGATTCTGTGAAAGTGCTGCACTTAATATGCCAACAAGTCTGAAAAACTCAGCAGTGGCCAGAGAAATGGAAAAGATCCATTTTCATGCCAATCCCAAAAAAAGACAATGCTGAAAAATGTTCAAACTACCACACAACTGCACTCATCTCACTCACTAGCAAAGTAATGCTGAAAATTCTCCAAGCTAGGTTTCCATAGTATGTGAACCGAAAACTTTCAGATGTTTAAGCTGAATTTAGAAAAGGCAGAAATACCAGAGATCAAATTGCCAGCATCTGTTGGATAATAGAAAAGGCAAGAGAATTCCAGAAAAATATCTACTTCTGCTTCATTGGCTTTGCTAAAGCCTTTGACTGTGTGAATAGCAATAAACTGGAAAATTCTTCAAGAGATGATATTACTGGACCACCTTACCTGCTTCCTGAGAAATCTGTATGCAGGTCAAGAAGCAACAGTTAGAACCAGAATTGGAACACCCTACTGGTTCCAAATTGGGAAAGGAATACATCAAGGCTGTATATTGTCACCTTGCATATTTAACTTATATGCAGAGTACTTCATGCAAAATGCCAAGTTGGATGAAGTGTAGGCTGTAATCAAGATTTCCAGGAGAAGTATCAATAAACTCAGATACTCAGATGACCCCACCCTTATGGCAGAAAGTGAAGAGGAACTAAAGAGTCTCTTGATAAAGTAAAAGAGGAGAGTGAAAAAGGTGGCTTAAAACTCAACATTCAAAAACTAAGATCATGGCATCTGACCCTGTTACATCCTGGCAAATAGATGGGGAAGCAGTGGAAACAGTAACAGACTTTATTTTCTTGGGCTCCAAAATCACTCCAGATGGTGCCTGCAGCAATGAAATTAAAAGATGCTTGCTCCTTGGAAGAAAAGCTATGACACACCTAGACAGCATATTGAAAAGCAGAGACATTACTTTGCCAACAAAGGTTTGTGTAGTCAAAACTATGGATTTTCCAGTAGTCACATATAGATGTGATAGTTGGAAAGAAAAGATAGATATAAAGAAAAGTGAGTGCTGATGAATTGATGCTTTTGACCTGTGGCGTTAAAGATTCTTGAGAGTCCCTTGGACATCAAGGAGATCAAACCAGTCAATCCTAAAGGAAATCAGTCCTGAATATTCATTGGAAGAACTGAAGCTGAAGCTCCAATACTTTGGCCACTTGGTGCGAAGAGCCGAGTCGTTTGAAAAGACCCTGATGATAGGAAAGATTGAAGGCAGGAAGAGAAGGGAATGACAGAGGATGAGATGATTGGATGGCATCATTGACTCAATGTACATGACTTTGAGCAAGCTCAGGGTGTTGGTGATGGATAGAGAAGACTGGTATACTTCAGTCTATGAAGTCCAAAGAGTCAGTCACGACTTAACTATGCTGTATCGGCTTTGAAAGTACAGCGGTGAAAAAGAATGGCATCTTCTTTACCCTAATGGAGCTTATACCTTGGCAGGAGAATATCATTAAACAAATAATCACTCCTGGAAGGCAGACTTGAAGAAGAAAATTTAATATTTGAGGTTCCTGAATTTTGTAACATTCCAGTAATAATCATCACCCCTCAGATTCTCATCCATATCAGGACTGAATTCCACAGTAACACAACATTGTAAGCCATTATACTCCAGTTAAAAAAATAAATCCCACAAGTCTAATACATTGATAAATTAAAAGTGAAGCAAACTTTCCTAGTAAAAGTGAACGTTTCTCAGTCGTGTCCAACTCTCTAAGACCCCATGGACTATACAGTTAAATAAAAGGAATTGGGGTCGCAATGATATTCTCCCGCCAAGGTATAAGCTCCATTAGGGTAAAGAAGATGCCATTCTTTTTCATTGCTGTACTTTCAGTGCCAATACAGTACAGTTCAGTCTCTCAGTCATATCTGACTCTTTGCAACCCCCTGTTAAATAAAAGGAATTGCATGTTATCACCATGTGACTCTATTTAATAGATGCAAAAATGAGAGAACATAGGTCTACAAACAGTATTTAAACCTAAAGCTCATAGAAGAAAAAGTAAAACATAGGAAAGAAATCAGACTGAGATATTTTTAGCTTTTCCAATGACTGCCAAATTCCAGTGGAACTAATATTACTAGTGGACAGTAGGTAATACTGACAGATTAAAGAATCCTTAGTCTGTGACTTCTTCACCATCTGTGATACCCATGGTTTACTTCCAGAAGCCACAATTTGGGGCTTTGTCCCTGGATGTCAGGCCCCTATTCCTAGCTAGGAAATAATTCAATTTGTCCCAATATCATCTCAAATGAATACTTTAAAAAACTAACTCCTCACTCACTCTGTAGTCCAAAGCAAATTCTTTTTTTTTTTTTTTTCATTGAAGTATAGTTGATTTACAATGTTGTGTTAGTTTCAGGTATACAGCTAAGTGATTCAGTCATATATATATATCTGTATCTATGTAATAGAATACATAGACTATATATATATATACATTCTTTTTCAGATTTTTTTCCATTATAGATTATTAGACGATATTGAATATAGTTCCCCATGCTATACAGCAGGTCCTTATTGTTTATTTCATGTATAATAGTGTGTATCTGTTAGTCTGAATCTCCTATTTTATCCCTCCCTCCTCCTTCCCCTTTGGTAACAGTAATTTTGTTTTCTACATTTGTCTGTTTCTGTTGTTTTAAATAAGTTTATTTGTATATATTTTTAAGTTTTCACATAGGAGTGATATTATATTGATCTGATAGTTATTTTTCGCTATCTGGCCTGCTTCTTTTAGTATGGTAATCTCTAAGTATATCCATGTGGCTTTCAGTTCAGTTCAGTTCAGTCGCTCAGTCGTGTCCGACAGAAAGTGAAGAAGAACTAAAGAGCCTCTTGATGAAAGTGAAAGAGGAGAGTGAAAAATTTGCCTTAAAACTCAACATTTAGAAAACTAAGATCATGGCATCTGGTCCCATCACTTCATGACAAATAGATGGGGAAACAGTGGAAACAGTGATAGACCTTTATTTTTGGGAGCTCCCAAATCACTGCAGATAAAGTAACTGCAGCCATGAAGTTAAAAGATGCTTGCTCCTTGGAAGAAAAGTTATGACCCACCTAGACAGCATATTAAAAAGCAGAGACATTACTTTGCCAACAAAGTTTTGTCTAGTCAAAGCTATGGTTTTTCCAGTAGTCATGTAGAGAAGGAAATGGCAGTCCACTCCAGTATTCTTGCCTGGAGAATCCCATGGACAGAGAAGCCTAGTAGATTACAGTCCACGGGGTCACAAAGAGTCGGACTCGACTGAGCGACTTCACCTCATGTATAGATACAAGAGTTGGACCATAAAGAAAGTTGAGTGCTGAAGAATTGATGCTTTTGAACTGTGGTGTTGAAGAAGTCTCTTGAGAGTTCCTTGGACTGCAAGGAGGTCTAACCAGTCCATTATAAAGGAAATCAGTCCTGAATATTCATTGGGAGGACTGATGATGAAGCTGAAACTCCAATACTTTGGGGCCACCTGATGCGAAGAACTGACTCATTGGAAAAGGCCCTTCTGCTGGGTAAGATTGAAGGTGGGAGGAGAAAGGGATGACAGAGGATGAGATGGTTGGATGACCTCACTGACTCAAAGGACATGAGTTTGAGGAAACTCTGGAAGTTGATGATGGTCAAAGAGGCCTGGCATGCTGCAGACCATGGGGTCACAAAGAGTCAGACATGATTCAGCAAGTGAACTGAAGGGAACATCATGCAAAGATGGGCACAATAAAGGACAGAAATGGTATGGCCCTATCAGAAGCAGAAATTATTAAGAGGTGGCAAGAATACACAGAAGAACTATACAAAAAAAGATTTTCATGACCCAGATAACCACAATGGTGTGATCACTCACCTAAAGCGAGACATCCTGGAGTGTGATGTTATATGGGCCTTAGGAAGCATCACTATGAACAAAGCTATTGGAGATGATGGAATTCCAGCTGAACTATTTCAAATCCTAGAAGATGATTCTGTGAAAGTGTTGCACTTAATATGCCAACAAGTCTGGAAAACAGCAGTGGCCAGAGAAATGGAAAAGATCCATTTTCATGCCAATCCCAAAAAAAGGCAATGCTGAAAATTGTTCAAACTACCACACAACGCACTCATCTCACTCACTAGCAAAGTAATGCTGAAAATTCTCCAAGCTAGGTTTCCATAGTATGTGAACCGAAAACTTTCAGATGTTTAAGCTGAATTTAGAAAAGGCAGAAATACCAGAGATCAAATTGCCAGCATCTGTTGGATAATAGAAAAGGCAAGAGAATTCCAGAAAAATATCTACTTCTGCTTCATTGGCTTTGCTAAAGCCTTTGACTGTGTGAATAGCAATAAACTGTGGAAAATTCTTCAAGAGATGATAATACTGGACCACCTTACCTGCTTCCTGAGAAATCTGTATGCAGGTCAAGAAGCAACAGTTAGAACCAGATATGGAACACCTTACTGGTTCCAAATTGGGAAAGGAGTACATCAAGGCTTGCATTGTCACCTTGCTTATTTAACTTATATGCAGAGTACTTCATGCGAAATGCCAAATTGGGTGAAGTGTAGGCTGTAATCAAGATTTGCCAGGAGAAGTATCAATAACCTCAGATACTGAGATGACCCCACCCTTATGGCAAAAAGCAAAGAGGAACTAAAGAATCTCTTGATAAAAGAGGAGAGTGAAAAAGGTGGCTTACAACTCAACATTCAAAAACTAAGATCATGGCATCTGGTCCTGTGACATCCTGGCAAATAGATGGGGAAGCAGTGGAAACAGTAACAGACTTTATTTTCTTGAGCTCCAAAATCACTCCAGATGGTGCCTGCAGCAATGAAATTAAAAGATGCTTGCTCCTTGGAAGAAAAGCTATGACACACCTAGACAGCATATTGAAAAGCAGAGACATTACTTTGCCAACAAAGGTCTGTCTAGTCAAAACTATGGATTTTCCAGTAGTCACATATAGATGTGATAGTTGGAAAGAAAAGATAGATATAAAGAAAAGTGAGTGCTGATGAATTGATGCTTTTGACCTGTGGCGTTAAAGACTCTTAAGAGTCCCTTGGACATCAAGGAGATCAAACCAATCAATCCTAAAGGAAATCAGTCCTGAATTTTCATTGGAAGAACTGAAGCTGAAGCTCCAACACTTTGGCCACTTGGTGCAAAGAGCCGAGTCATTTGAAAAGACCCTGATGATAGGAAAGATTGAAGGCAGGAAGAGAAGGGAATGACAGAGGATGAGATGATTGGATGGCATCATTGACTCAATGTACATGACTTTGAGCAAGCTCAGGGTGTTGGTGATGGATAGAGAAGACTGGTATGCTTCAGTCTATGAAGTCCAAAGAGTCAGTCACGACTTAACTATGCTGTATCGGCTTTGAAAGTACAGCGGTGAAAAAGAATGGCATCTTCTTTACCCTAATGGAGCTTATACCTTGGCAGGAGAATATCATTAAACAAATAATCACTCCTGGAAGGCAGACTTGAAGAAGAAAATTTAATATTTGAGGTTCCTGAATTTTGTAACATTCCAGTAATAATCATTACCCCTCAGATTCTCATCCATATCAGCATTGATAAATCAGGACTGAATTCCACAGTAACACAACATTGTAAGCCATTATACTCCAGTTAAAAAAATAAATCCCACAAGTCTAATACATTGATTAGGTAAAAGTGAAGCAAACTTTCCTAGTAAAAGTGAAAGTTTCTCAGTCGTGTCCAACTCTTTAAGACTCCATGGACTATACAGTTAAATAAAAGGAATTGGGGTCGCAATGATATTCTCCTGCCAAGGTATAAGCTCTCTTAGGGTAAAGAAGATGCCATTCTTTTTCATTGCTGTACTTTCAGTGCCAATACAGTACAGTTCAGTCTCTCAGTCATATCTGACTCTTTGCAACCCCCTGTTAAATAAAAGGAATTGCATGTTATCACCATGTGACTCTATTTAATAGATGCAAAAATAAGATAACATAGAAAGGTCTACAAACAGTATTTAAACCTAAAGCTCATAGAAGAAAAAGTAAAACATAGGAAGGAAATCAGACTGAGATAATCACCATCTGTCATACGCATGGTTTACTTCCAGAAGCCACAATTTGGGGCTTTGTCCCTGGATGTCAGGCCCCTATTCCTAGCTAGGAAATGATTCAATTTGTTTGTTCCAATATCATCTCAAATGAATACTTTAAAAAACTAACTCCTCACTCACTCTGTAGTCCAAAGCAGATTCTTTTTTTTTTTTTCATTGAAGTATAGTTGATTTACAATGTTGTGTTAGTTTCAGGTATACAGTTAAGTGATTCAGTCATAATATCTCTCTATATATCTATATCTACATAATAGAATACACAGAATATATATATATACATTCTTTTTCAGATTTTTTCCATTATAGATTATTAGACGATATTGAATATAGTTCCCCATGCTATACAGCAGGTCCTTATTGTTTATTTCATATATAGTAGTGTGTATCTGTTAGTCTGAATCTCCTATTTTATCCCTCCCGAATATCTCTCTATATATCTATATCTACATAATAGAATACACAGAATATATATATATACATTCTTTTTCAGATTTTTTCCATTATAGATTATTAGACGATATTGAATATAGTTCCCCATGCTATACAGCAGGTCCTTATTGTTTATTTCATATATAGTAGTGTGTATCTGTTAGTCTGAATCTCCTATTTTATCCCTCCCGCCTCCTTCCCCTTTGGTAACAGTAACTTTGTTTTCTACATCTGTCTGTTTCTGTTGTTTTAAATAAGTTTATTTGTATATATTTTTAAGTTTTCACATAGGAGTGATATTATATTGATCTGATAGTTATCTTTCACTATCTGGACTGCTTCTTTTAGTATGATAATCTCTAAGTATATACATGTGGCTTTCAGTTCAGTTCAGTTCAGTCGCTCAGTCGTGTCCGACTCTTTGCGACCCCATGAATCGCAGCACGCCAGGCCTNTCCTCCTGCCCCCAATCCCTCCCAACATCGGAGTCTTTTCCAATGAGTCACCTCTTCGCGTGAGGTGGCCACAGTACTGGGGCTTCAGCTTTAGCATCATTCCTTCCAAAGAAATCCCAGGGCTGAGCTCCTTCAGAATGTGGCTGTAAGTGGTATTATTGCATTGCTTTCTATGTTAATGTAATGGCTGCACAGTACTCCTTTGTATGCCTGTGCCGCACCTTCTTTATTCACGCCTCTGTCAGTGGGCATCTAGATTGTTTCCATGTTTGGGCTACTGTGAATAGTGCTGCTCTGAACATAGAGGTGCATATGTCTTTCTGAATTAAATTTTTTTTCAGATGGATGTTCAAAAGTGGGATTGCTAGATCATGTGATAGATGTATTTTTAGTTTTTTAAAGAGTCTCCATATTGTTCTCTATAGTGACTGCATCAGTTTGCATCCCCACCAACAGTGTAAGTGTGGTGGTGGTGTTTTTTCCACTCCATCTCCAGAGTTTTCAATGATGGCCATTCTGTCCGGTGTGCAGTGTAGAGTTTTTAACAATGACTATTCTGACTTGTGTGAGGTGATGGCTCATTGTAGTTCTGATTAATTTGTATTTTTCTAATGATTAGCAGTGTTGAGCATCTTTTTATGTGCCTGTTGGCTGGCTGTATGTCTTCTTTGGAGAAATGTCTATTTATGTCTTCTGCCCATATTTTGATTTAGTTGTTTGGGTTTTTAAATTATTATTAAGCAGTGTGAACAGTGTGTATTTTGGAAATTAATCCATTGTCAGTTGCATCATTTGCAAATATTTTCCTCCATTCTGCAGGTTGTCTTTTCATTTTGTTTGTGCTTTTCTTTGCTGTGCAAAAGCTTTTAAGTTTACTTAGGTCGCATTTGTTTATTTTTGCTTTTAATTCTATAACTCTAGAAGAAGGGTCCAAAAAAATCTTGCTGAGGTTTATGTCAAAGAGTGTTCTGCCTATGTTTTCCTCTATGAGTTTTATAATATCCAGTCTTACATTTAGGTTGTTAATCCATTTGGGGCTTATTTTTATACATAATGTTAGAGAATGTTCTAATTTCATAATTTTACACATAACTGTCCAATTTTCCCACTTAATGAAGCAATTGTCTTTTTCCATTGTACATTCTTGCCTCCTTTGTTAAAGATTAATTGACCATATATGTGTGGCCAAAGCAGATTCTTACTACCTTTAGGGATGTAAAAATCCTTCATAGCATTTAACCTAAGATTCCATGTTCTCCAGTAGAAAGGAAAATCTCAATTTCCTCTGTCTAAACCATAGAATTGTCACAATCTAGCCCATTCTCTAGTCAATTATAACACGACTGCAATACTAAGCTGCCTTTCTTGAGGTCCCCAGAGGTTTTCCTCCCATCAGAGAAAAGGCACCACACAAGTAATCAGTCTCACTCTGGGCTGTAGAGCAAAGGCTTTCCCTTCTCAAGTGTTTTATGGAAGCCACAGGACAACATTGTCCAGACTTGCATATCTGCCTAGGAAAATTTTGTTTAGACAAAAACAGAGTTTATGTAAGTGAACTCACTTTTTCACCTTACAGGTTAAAAAAAGAAAATTATAATTATTGTTTTAAAACATAAGTAATGTACTCTATAGTCTATCTACCATATACTACACTCTACAATATGTTGTTGTCATTCAGTCACCAAGTCATGTCTGACTCTCTGTGGCCCCATGAGCTGCAGCATGCCAGGCTTCCCTGTCCTTCAACATCTTCCTGAGTTTGCTCAAATTTATGTAAATTGACTCAGTAATGCCATCCAACCATCTTATGCTCTGTCGCCCCTTCTCCTCTTGCCTTCCGTCTGTCCCAGCATCAGGGTGTTTTCAGTGAGTTGGCTCTTCGCATCATGTGGCCAAAGTATTGGAGTTTCCGCTTCAGCATCAGTCCCTCCAGTGAACATTTAGGGTTGATTTCCTTTAGGATTAACTGATTTGATCTCCTTGCTGTCCAAAGGACTCCCAAGAGTCTTCTCCAGCACCACAGTTCAAAAGCATCAATTCTTTGGTGCTCAGCCTTTTTTATTGTCCAGCTCACACATCCATACATGACTACTGGAAAAACTATAACTTTGACCCTATGGACCTTTATTGGCAAAATGATGTCTCTGATCTTTAATATGCTGTCTAGGCTTGTCATAGCTTTTCTTCCAAGGAGCAAGTGTCTTTTAATTTCATTTTGTGGCTGTAATCACCATCTGCAGTGATT
>SJYT01009902.1:41019-55927 GCA_006410635.1 Cephalophus harveyi
AAGTTGTGGAAGGTTTCTAGAAAAAAAGCCTCACCTTGAGTGAGGTGAGACTAAATTTATCCTAGAGTTTAAAGGAATGAACCTTATGAGATGGAAGGAAAAAATGGGAGAAGGACCAGAGGTGAATAAAGAGGATAGGTTAGGAGGAGAGGACATATATAAATAAATTGCAGGAAATTATTCAAGGGTAGAAGGGAAAGAGGATACTATAAGAGCTGAGACTAAAGATGTAGACAGAGGCCTTGCATGTCAGAGGGAGTTTGGTTATTTATCTCAGGGTCTAGAGAAATCACTTAAAGGTTTTATGTATAATGCTACCAAATTTGGATTTCAGATCAGTACTCTGCAGGGAGATCACGTATGAAGTTGTTACGGTCAGTCATAAAAGGATGATGGCTTAAACCAAAGAGTTAATAAATTTAGTGGTAACTGAATAGAGGAAAAAATGGAGTAGGGAAGGCAATGCCTTGGTTTCAGGTTTGTCTTGTTTTACTGTGTTTTAGTGCACCCTGGGTGCTTAGTAGGAATTTTTCAAAAACCAAAAAAAATTTTTAACTGGGGATTAAGCAGATCTGTGTTTCAAAGAGGTCATTGGAAGATTTTTTTTTAAAACGAGAGGGCTGTAAAGGATGGCGACAAGCACGTCTGTTAGGCCATTGGAAAAGTCCTCTGGAAAGATAGAAGGTCTAAAATTCATTAAAGAAAAAAAGTTTAAAAGCAAATTGTCTTTAGGCCTGAAAGATATTTACAAGGACAGAGTGTCCTATTACATAGGACAGAGTGTACAGAACAGCCTGGAGGAAGACAGCACATCATCCCTCAAAATAATCCGCAAGGAACTACCATCTTGGGAAAAGTCCCGCAAGGATGACTAATGATTTATTAGATTTTTTTCCCTATGACTGATTTTCAGATGACCAAGTCTTTCTCTCTGTTCTCCCTTCATGCTTGAAGAGTGACTTATGTTCACATATTATTTATATTGAAGTTTAATTACAATATTGGAAATAAAAAGGTATTTCTGTGCCCGGAATGTACCAGGGAAAGAATAAGATGTCTTGTTATGTTCTTTACTATGAGGGAAACAAATATTTATCCATTACTGGTAAAGGTCACAGCGAGTGTTATTTGAGGGTACATTCATTTCATTTACTATAATCTGTATTATATATGAGACTGGCCTTGGTCAAAGTCAACCAGCAAGGCCACAAAGAGTGTTGGATTGGGGTACAAATGTGAGTCTGACTATGTGCTTGTCTCAGTTTTAGGCACGTATTAAATGTTTAAATGTCAATACTTGTTACTTTTTATGATTATTTTCATCGAATAAGAAGTGTGGTTTGTATGTAAGTGTATAGAAAGGAGCAAAGAGAAGACAACTACTAATAACTTGCAAAGAAGGACAAGAGATTCTTTTTTTAAAAAATAGAAATGTAGTTAATGTACAATATCGCATTAGTTTCGGGTATATAGCAAAGTGGCTTGGTTATCTATCTATATAGACATATATTTTTCAAGCTATTTTTCATTATAGGTTACTGTAAGACATTGAATATAGTGCCCTGAACTACAGTAAATCCTTGTTGCTTGACTATTTTATGTAAAGTGTGTGTGTGTGTCTGTGTGTTCAGTTGCTCAGTCGTGTCTGACTCTTTGTGGTAGACTGTAGCCCCCCAGGCTCCTCATGGAATTTTTTAGGCAAGAATACTGGAGTGGGTTGCCATTTTCCTCCTCCAGGGGATCTTCCCAACCCAGGGATTGGAACCCTGTCTCTTGCATCTCCTGCACTGGCAGGCAGATTCTTTACCACTGCGCCACCTGGGAAAGCCTTCTGCACAGTGGTCTGTATCTGCTAATCTCGTATTCCTCATTTATCCCTCCACCCCTTCCTTTCACCTTTGGTAATTTAATTTTCTTTTCTATGTCTGTGAGTCTGTTTCTTTTTTGTATGTAGATTTACTTACATTCTTTTTTAGACCTCACATACAAGTGATATCATATAATACTTTCTTTGTCTGACTTTACTGAGTATGATATTTTCTAGGTCCCTTCATGTTGCTGAAAACGGCAGTATTTCATTCTTTTGTGGCTGAGTAATATTCTATTGTATATATATATAAAAGCTACATCTTCTTAAACCAATCATGTATTGGTGTATACTTAGGTTGCTTCTATGTCTTGGCAATTGCAAATAGTGCAGCTGTGAACATTGGGGGTGCATGTATCTTTCTGAATTAGCGTTTTTGTCTTTTCTAGCTATATACCAAGGAGTGAAATTGCTGAATCATATGGTAGTTCTAGTTTTAGTTTTTAAGGAACCTGCAAACTCATCTCCATAGTGGTTGAGCCCGTTTACATTCCCACCAGCAGTGTACAGGTGTTCCCTTTTCTCCATATCCTTGCCAACATTTGTTATTTGTATGCTTTTCAATAATAGCCATTCTGGTCAGTGTGAGGTGATACTTCATCCTGAATTTGATTTGTATTTCCCTAATGATTAGTGATGTTGAGCTTCTTTTCTTGTGCCTGTTCACCACCTGTGTGCCTTTGATAAAATGTCTGCTTAGATCTTCTGCCCATCTTTTGATTGGGTTTGTTCTTTAATGAGATGTTTGTATATTTTGGAAACTCCTTGTCAGTCACAATGTATCCAAATATATTCTCTTGTTCCCTAGGTGGTCTTTTTATTTTGTTGATATTACCTTTGCTGTGCAAAACATTTAAGTTTAGTTATGTCCCATTTGTTTATTTTTTCTTTCTTTTCCTTGGGAGACTGATGTTAGAAAATATTTCTATGATTTATGTCAGAAAATGTTTTGCCTGTGTTATCCTCTAGGAATTTTATGGTGTTATATTTATGTCTTTAAACCATCATGAGTTTATTTTTGTGTATGGTATGAAGGACCCTTCTAATGTCATTGTTTTACATGTAGCTAAAGAGACTGATTCTTAACCATTACTGAGCTACAGCCCACAGCTCAAACTTGGCCCACCACCTGTTTTTGTAAATACAGTTTTATTGGAACACAGCTATGCATATGATCTTGCATAATGTCAATTCATATATTTCTACAACAGCAGCATTGAGTGGCTGTGACAGAAATTGTATGTCTCACGAGGGCTATCTGGCTCTTCAGTGGGAAAGTTTGTTGGCCTGTAGTCTACACAAGAGCCCTCTGTACTTGTTTCTGAAGCCTTGAGAGAGAGAGGGAGACTTCAGGTGAGTTCCTTACAGGAGATATAAGGAGTTTGACAGTGGTAGTTCTCTGAAAGCCCACAAATGAAATCTGATATATCAGTTACAGAGAAATGCGTCAGTCTGTGGTAGTGACAGGAAGAGATAATAGAAATAGTTTGGCTTTCTTTAGTTCCATTTCAGGATCATTTGTCACTTCCCGGTTTCGAAGTTTAGGGCTGGTTTGGGAAACCTCAGTGAGATGGGTCTGGTTTTCATTTGCCTCCCGTATGGATATCAAGATATAATTCAAGCAACAACCCAGAAATTAGTTTCCTTAGTACTTAATGCAGCTCTTTTCTTGTGACCATTTGGACACAGGTGACGTTTTATGTTTGCTTCCAGGTTGTCTCCAAAATTAACAGCTTTCACGCATCACATCCTTAACCCCATTCCTGAGTCTCCTTGGTCCCATTCCATTCCTGGCCTCTGTATCCCGCTTCACCCTTCACTGTCACTGGGTCCTTAGGCGTTTCTCCATTCCTGTGTCTCATCCAGTTCTAGACTACCCTATCCTTCACCTCACAGTATCCCTGAGCCACACTCTTTCCCTGCTGCTCAATATGGTTGTCAAAGCTGGCTTAAGTCTTGAGTGTGCAATAACATAGTATTTTGTGCTTGTAACCTTATAACCGTAATCACAATAATGATCAAAGCAGTACAAGGAATTTGCTATTTTTATCTCAATAAAATATAGTGATATAGTAAAGTAACTATTTCTCAAACAACTGTATATCTTGGTCAAGAAAATAGTGTTTTGGGATTTCCCAGAAATAACCAGGAAAGAGATACAATCTCATATGTTCTAGAATCTCAGAACCCATTCTGTATGTCCTGAAATTACCAAAGAAAATATAGCAATTTTTTTTCTCACTTTTTTCCCCCTAAAATGGCTCTGTGTTTTCATGCTTGAAAAATCATACATAAGCCCTCTATCTTTTTTCTTAATGATATCATAGGGGGGAAAAAAACCCTAGGGAATGATTTATCTTCACTTTAATTAAAAAGGACAAAGATCACAAAATTTTGCTATAACTGGCTTAGTGGCAACTTATCTAAAAGAAAAAGGACAGCATAATAAATACAAAATTAACTTCCCAAATCCAGGTAAGCCAACTATTCCTGTCACAGCTCTAGAGCTAAGAACAGTTTGAAGCACACTGGGTTCCCCATAGCTTCCTCCATCTACCATCTGAGCCACCAGGGAAGCCCAAGTCCTTGCATCAGGAAGATCCCCTGGAGAAGGGAATGGCCACCCACTCCAGTGTGCCTGCCTGGCGAATCCGATGGATGGAGGAGCCTGGCGGGCCACAGTTCATGGGCTCGCACAGAGTCGGACACGACTGAGTGACACGCACTTTTACTTTCCTCCATCTATAGTGTGTTCAGCATCAGCCCAGGATCTGCATGGGAACGATAGCTAGGGGCAAGCTGTAGCAAGAGTCTGAGCTTGACAGTGTTTCAGCATTGAGGCGGGAGCTCACACGTTGTTGTGTCCCACTCCTGTCTAGCGCTTCCTTTCTCGAGTGGTTTTCTCATGTGTAATAGGTCACTAGTAACTTCCGGCTACATGTAGCTCTTGAGCACTTGAAATGTGTCTGGTCCAAATTGCAACATGCTGGAAGTTTAAAATATATACCAATGTCAAAGACAGTAACAACAAGTTTATATTGATTATATTATGATTATAATATTATGTATGTATTTTGAAATGATAATAGTTTTGATATATTGGGCTACATAAAATATATTTCTAAAATTTATTTAACCCATTTCTTTTGTAGCTACTAGAAAATTTGAAATTACACGTGTTAATTACTATTACATTTCTACTAGTCAGTGCTGCTCAGACTTGCATACATAGGTTACTCCTCTTCCCCAAGACTATGTATGGGTTCAAGGCTCTGATACAGGAAATTATCAAGAGGTAGCATGATTCAGTTCAGTTCAGTTCAGTCGCTCAGTCGTGTCCGACTCTTTGCGACCCCATGAATCACAGGACACCAGGCCTCCCTGTCCATCACCAACTCCCAGAATTCACCCAAACCCATGTCCATCAAGTCAGTGATGCCATCCAGCCATCTCATCCTCTGTCGTCCCCTTCTCCTCCTGCCCCAAATCCTTCCCAGCATTAGGGTATTTCCCAAAGAGTCAACTCTTCACATGAGGTGGCCAAAGTACTGGAGTTTCAGCTTCAACATCAGTCCTTCCAATGAACACCCAGGACTGATCTCCTTTAGGATGGACTAGTTGGATCTCCTTGCATGATTACTATGAGAAATTACTAATTTGTGTCATTGGATGAGACCCAAGTAACTGAGATAGTTATGCTATCCATGGAAATACAGAAGCTAGATAGAGGAGCTGGTAAGGTAACAGTGAAGGTGAGGTTGAGTCATAGCTGGTTGTTTGACTTTAGCTAGCTGTTGGCTGCCTAGGAGGTGAGGTGCCTCCTCGCCTCTCTTCTACACATCTCTTCCAAACTCTGAGAGCAACTAGAATTTGAGAAAAGGATTAAAGAAAAAAAAAGGGTATAGTTAATTTTCTTCAAAAAAAAATTTCTATTATCCCGACAGTGACAAAAAAAAATCCCAGAAATGGCATTCTGCTGGGTTTACTTTTATTGAACAAGCAGTTGAACAGACAGCATTGTGATCAGGAGGCTTCCATAGCACAAACTGGTTAAGATGTCTCTGTGCCCTTAGATCACAGAATCTAGGAGGAAAGAGATGGAGTAGACTGAAAGTCAGTGAGTCCATTCCCCCAACAGTTAGTTCTGTATTGCTGTGTATAGTAAATAAGATGAGCTCTGAAGAATTCTTTGTATATACAGATGGTGAAGGTAGGTAATTCAGAATTGGGGTACACATTTTCCCTCATGGCTTTTACCAACTTTTGCATCATTTGACCTAGACAAGATGATGAAGAGGTTAGATGTTAGAAACTCAAAGACATTGTAGAAATGCTGGCTATACATTTATTACTGTAACATAGTCAAAAAGAAACCCATAGATTCCTGCATTCTGCCAAGAATATGGTATTGCAAATCACTTTCACATTTTATTTAATTGATTCAATGAGTAACTGTTGAGTATCTAGTACATTTTACCTATTGAGGTGGATGCAAAAATGACCTCTGCTCTTGATTACTTGTGACCCTCATGATAATGAAAGAAGGAAGGTGTCATTCATATCTTTTCAAAAAAGGAAGAAATTGATCTTCAGAGAAGTTCACAGTTTTGTTCTTATCTCTGGCAAGATACGACATTATTTGAAAAAACACATCTTAGTATTATTTTATGGCAAATTCCTCATAAAGTAGTTTTCATCAAGTTGTCTACGTGAGATTACAGCAAGGCATGGTCTAAGGTGTGGTCTGTAGGACTTGCATAAAGGTTATTTTTACCTTCCTGTTTTGAGATATATGTGACCAGATGTGTTTGTAAGATGGGGAGACAGTATATTCTGGCAATAAAATGAGAAGCAAACCACTAACAGTTTATACATAGTAAGATAGCAAACACCATATAGGAACTAGGGCAAAAGTTTAAAACCTCTCTTTGTACATGTGTAAAGACTCGGAGTAGATAAATGACTTTTTTAACCCAGAAGAAGAAACAGCAAAGGTCTCTTCATTTCATTTCAGTCCCCTGCCTTCCAGCTGCCAGTGTAAAAGCGGAAACACTTAGCTTATACCGCTTTTGTTTTTCCACTTTCCCATATTAGTGCTTACTGAGTAGTTCTTTTGAATATGGTCTCATCAGGTGTTGCTTGAGACCCTCAAATGTGGTAGAATCATTTTTAATTCCATTATTGCCAAAGTGTTATTTCCAAATGCTTAAAAGTATTTACTAAAAATTTTCAGTAACTCGGTGAGAACTTTGGTTTACATATTTATGTGATTTGCCAAAGGTCTCATACATGAAAAACACCAAAACTCTGAACTTACACTTACCTGGTAACAAAATTTTTCTCTTATTTGAAACTTCCTAATATTTTTACCCAAGTGAAATATCCTCTTGCTTGAGGAGGAGATTACTCAAATGTCATCACCAGGGACCCCCGAGGTATACATTCCAGGACCCTCAGTGGATGCCTGAGACCATAGATACACTATGTGTAAACTGAATCTCATATATATTGTTTTTTCCTATACCTACACACCTATGATAAAGTTTAATTTATAAGTTAGGCATAGTAATAGATTAACAACAACAAATCTAAAACAGAACATTATGTGAATGTAGTGCCCCCCCACCTCTAAATATCTTATTTCACTGTACCCACCCCTTTTGTGATGATACAATACAGTGCTTGTGTAATTGAGATGATGTGAAAGACGGAGGCTTTGTGACGTAGCATTAGGCTATCAGTGACTTTCTGAATACATCAGCCAGAGGATCATCTGCTTCAAGCGATCCTGTATCATCAAACTGTGATGGTGTATATGGCTGGATGTCAGGAGCTGATAGCCATGGTTAGGAATCTTTGATAGCAAAAGGTTTTTTTGAGGAAAACTTTTGAAAGGATATTGTAGTTAGAAGTTGTTGCTCTTTCTAACTCAAAGTGTTGCTGCAAAAGTTGCAATCCTTTAGTGACCATATGGGTGACTTTAATGCTGGCTTCCATTCAAGGATTATACTCCATGATTTGCCTTAATGTTTGTGCAGCTTGAAACACTGGCAAATTTTGCTAATGTTTACATTGCTGGTTCTGCTTCAGTTTCTTCTTTGTCTTCCTCTCCCTCTGTTGATGACTCAGTAAGTTCTTCTAGTTCCTCTTTCTTGGATACTTGTCGATGTATCCAATATGTTCTTCCACTTCATCAAGCACATCAGAATATCCTTCTCCATCAACTTGTCTTGTCCTGTGAACGAATTTCCTAACTTCTCCATCAGTCCCCAGGAAGCCTTTAAAATCATTCACAACTTCACTCCATTCATTTTTCCAGCAAGCATTTACACTTTCTGGTTCTAATTTATTCATTGTAGCTTTGAGGAATGTTACTGTGTCAACATGGCATCTGGTCCCATCACTTCATGGGAAGTAGATGGGGAAACAGTGGAAACAGTGTCAGACTTTATGTTTTTGGGCTCCAAAGTCACTGCAGATGGTGATTGCAGCCATGAAATTGAAAGATGCTTACTCCTTGGAAGGAAAGTTATGACCAACTTAGACAGTGTATTCAAAAGCAGAGACATTACTTTCCCAACAAAGGTCCATCTAGTCAAGGCTATGGTTTTTCCAGTGGTCATGTATGGGTGTGAGAATTGGACTATAAAGAAAGCTGAGTGATGAAGAATTGATGCTTTTGTTCTGTGGGTGTTGGAGAAGGCTCTTGAGAGTCCCTTGGACTGCAAGGAGATCCAACTAGTCCATTCTAAAGGAGATCAGTCCTGGGTGTTCTTTGGAAGGAATGATGCTAAAGCTGAAACTCCAGTACTTTGGGCAACTCATGCGAAGAGTTGACTCATTGGAAAAGACTCTGATACTGGGAAGGATTGGGGGCAGGAGGAGAAGGGGATGACAGAGGATGAGATGGCTGGATGGCATCACTGACTCGATGGACGTGAGTTTGAGTGAACTCTGGGAGTTGGTGATGGACAGGAAGGCCTGGCGTGCTGCAATTCATGGAGTCGCAAAGAGTCGGACATGACTAAGCAACTGAACTGAACTGTGTCAGCAATAGTGAATGATTTCCAGCAGTGTTTTTTGTCCAGATGAGGGTCTGCATCAATTGCTGATCAAATGTAATTAAACACCAGGCAGGTGTATGTGACTTTGACAAATTGAACAATGCTCTGATCGAGGGGCTGAAGCAATGAGATTGTATTTAGAGGCAAAAATACCACCTCAGTGTTTTTATTTTCATAGCAGATAGATTCAGGATATCCAAGTGCATTGTCTTTTATTAGTAGTACTTTAAATTCCAGTCTTTCCTCTTCCAAGTATTTTTCACTTCTGAGATGGAGCACTGGTGGTCCTACTCCATAAATAAGATGACTGTGCCCCACACTTTCTGATTTTGTTACCGGAACATGGACAGTTAATATTTGTTCTTCAGAGCAGGTGGGTTATTTGCTCTTCACACTTTGTGGGGCTTAATCCCCTGTGGCATTGCTACATAGTAGCAGAGTCCTTCCCTACTTTTATGACTTGGTGCCTCCTTTGTGCTTCTGCAAATGTGGGTTCTATTGGATATCTTTTTTCAGAGGAGCCCAGTTTCATTGTAATTGAAGACGTGCTTTGAATGATAGTCTTTCTCTTTAATCAGCCTTTCAACTCTGCTAGAAATGTGGCAGCAGCTTCTTCATGGCAGATGTATCAGCTCCACTCATTTTTATATTTTTCAGTCCAGAATCTGTGTAACCATACTTTACTTATAGTAAATGGCTTGGTGTCACTAATTTCAGGGGATTCCTTGCTGAAATCTCATTATAGTCTTAATGCTTTTTGGCCAAACACCTTGTCACCAGTCAGAACTCATGTGCTCTTCATGTCTTCCATCCAATAAATATAATGCCTTTTCCATCTTAACTAAGCACTTATCACATAATGGGTCTTTAACTTTTGCCATTTGAGATAGAACAACAAAACTAAAATAAATTTCTCCTTCTTCACAATTTCATGGATAGAAGATTGATTTTTACAAAAGACCTGAGCAACCTCAGCACATGATTTTTTTCTTTCCTTATTAAGTTGAGAACTTCCACTTTGCACATAAAGGAACTCTTTGGCTTCTCTTTGGCATATACGAATTGCCAGTGTCACTACCCTTGCACTCTAAGGGCATTATTTAGCAAAATAAGGGTCTCTGGAACAAAAGACGGTGATATCACAAGAGTTGGTCTGATAACCTAGATAGCTACTAAGTGACTAGGAGATGGGATGTGCTGGACAAAGGATGATTTACCTTGTGGGTGAGATGGAGCAGGACGGTGCCGGATTTCATCATGCTACTCAGAACAGCAAATGATTGAAAACTTATGGATTATTTATTTTTGGAGTTTCCCATTCAGTATTTGAACGTTGGGTAACTAAAACTATGGAAAACAAAACCTCAAATAAGGTGAGATTACCGTAAGGTGTGTCAAACGTCCTTCAGTCCAGTTGCCTAGTCACGTACAACTCTTTGCAACCCCATGGATTGCAGCACGCCAGGCTTCCCTGTCCATCACCAACTCCCAGGAGCTTGCTCAAACTCATTTCCATCGAGTCAGTGGTGCCATCCAACCATCTCATCCTCTTCTCCTTCTGCCTTCAATCTTTCCCAGCATCAGAGTCTTTTCAAATGAGTCATCAGTCACTAATTGGTGTCTGACTCTTAGAGACCCCACTGACTGCAGCATGCCAGGCTTCCCTGTCCGTCATTATCTCCCAGAGTTTGCTCAAATTCATGTCCATTGAGTCAGTGATGCTTTCTCACTGTCCCATCTTCTGTCACCCCCTTCTCCTTTTGCCTTCAACCTTTCCCAGCATCAGGGTCTTTTCCAATGAGTTGGCTGTTCGCATCTGGTGGCCAAAGTACAAGCAGCTAAGTATAGTTCATTTGAAAAAGAATTGAAAGTGTATGCCACAAATATGTGTGGTCACACTCATGGTCCTTCATCAAGGTACCTAGCCTCTCTTTAATAAATTGGCTCTACTTCTGTTGATTGATTTACATCTGGAAACTGTTCAAAGAATTGAGACTGCCAATCAAAGCTTCTGATGACCATTTTGTTTTTCCCCTGGTTTTATATTAACGTGTGTGTGCCATCACTTCAGTCACGTCCAACTCTTTACGACCACATGGACTATAGTCCGACAGGCTCCTTCATCTATGGAATTCTCCAGGCAAGAATACTGCAGTGGGTGTTCATGCCCTCCTCCAGGGCATCTTCCTGACTTGGGCATCAAATCCATGTCTCTTGGGTCTCCTGAATTGACAGGTGGGACTTTTACCACTAGGGCCACCTGGGATGCCCTTTATATTGATAAATTACCCTATTTTGTTCCTTTTAGTGGCTGAGTAATATCCAATGTATACATGAACTATATCTTCTTTTTTTAAGACAAATAGCTTTTTTAACCTTATTTTATTTTAATTTATTTATTTTAATTGGAGGCTAATTACTTTACAATATTGTAGTGGGTTTTGCCATATACTGACATGAATCAGCCATGAGTGTACATGTGTCCCCCATCCTGAACCCCCTCCCACCTCCCTCCCCATCCCATCCCTCAGGGTTGTCCCAGTGCACTGGCTTTGAATTCCCTGTTTCATGCATTGAACTTGGACTGGTGATCTATTTCACATATATTTTTCATGTTGGGGAACAGTTTAATGCAAAGTACAAGGATGGAAAGTTTAAGTCTGCTTCTATCCCTGTCTGACCTCTCTTGGCCTCTGTATCATAGTTCACAGAAAATAAAAGCTACTCTAAGGAAGTGTTGGTGACATTATGTACATTGCTTATAAACAGTCTGTTATCAATCCTGGTTAACTATAAGCATTTAGAAATGTTAACTACTATATTTTTACTCCCACAAATTTCAGGAATTATCTTCACAATGAAGATAATTCTGGAGTTACCTGACCTACTATCATCTCCCTGGCCAGAGAAACATCCATCACTTAAAACAAGAGACCAGCAGCCGAGCCACCTGGTTCTAAGACAGTGATTCTGAATGCCCGAGTACTCACGTCAAGAGGCGGTGTTTCTTTGATGCTGTTCTCCTCACACCTTCCTTTACTGCGTATGTGTGTATTCGTTTGGCGTATTCTAAAACAGAACAGGAAGTTTCAAAGCTGGGAAAACTCACAGTTATAATGAAAACAAAACAAAACACAATCAAGCACCAATATGGATGACATTTGGGCATCAAATCAAAACTGAAATCAGGGGTAGGAACTGGTATCCATTTTCTAGTAGGCATCATTCAGGTTTATTCTCCCTCTTCTGATTTAGCTCCAGATTTATGTCCCAGGCCTGGACCTATTTCATCATATTTCATTCTCCCATATACTATATATTCATGAAANTATGGACTTGGTGAAAACCTCTTGATTTCCTCAATCATGGGTGACTAAACAGTTAGTAAAGGAACTGTAACATAGGTTACACAAACTCATTTATTCATTTCACATCACTGTTAGGTAACTTCCTGGGTTTAGCTGCTTTTTTACTAAGGAAGTAGCCAAACCAAGATACAAGGAAGAACAAAGCAATTAGAAAGCAGACATCCTACAAGATAGTGCTGTGCTTTGGAGAAGGCAATGGCGCCCCACTCCAAAAGTTAGTAAAGGAACTGTAACATAGGTTACACAAACTCATTTATTCATTTCACATCACTGTTAGGTAACTTCCTGGGTTTAGCTGCTTTTTTACTAAGGAAGTAGCCAAACCAAGATACAAGGAAGAACAAAGCAATTAGAAAGCAGACATCCTACAAGATAGTGCTGTGCTTTGGAGAAGGCAATGGCGCCCCACTCCAATACTCTTGCCTGGAAAATCCCATGGATGGAGGAGCCTGGTGGGCTGCTGTCTATGGGGTCGCAGAGAGTCGGACACGACTGAAGCAACTTAGCACCAGCAGCAGTGCTGTGCTTAGTCGCTCAGTCATGTCTGACTCTTTGCAAGCTCCTGGACTGTAGCCCGCCAGGCTCTTCTGTCCATGGGGATTCTCCAGGCAAGAATATTGGAGTGGGTTGCCATGCCCTCCTCCAGGGAAATCTTCCCAACCCAGGGGTAGAACCCAGGTCTCCAGGTTTCCCGCATTACAGGTGGATTCTTTACCATCCGAGCCACCTAAGCACAGATGAACTGAGGTATGCCCATAGGGAGAAAACTCCCATGCAGACAATAATACTTTTTTTTTTTTTTTGTCCTTTTAAATGAAGACATTGGTTATATACACTCTAGAAAGGAAAGACTCAAAATAAATGCTAGGTAATCACATGGATGTTTGAGTTCCAGCTCTGCCACTAACTAAAGGAGTGATTTACCTGACTTCTTTGAGCCTTGGCTTCTCATCTGAAAAACATGAATAATAATAGCTCTTGCCTCATATTGTTTTAGGGAATCAAATCAGATAATGCACTTATATGCATACATAATACAGTGTTTGGCACATACTAAGTGCTCAATTATATGATAGTTGTTAGTTTCCTAAGGTAAAAAATACATAAATTTTTCATGTAGAAAAAGGAACATATTTGTTCTTAGTAGTTTTTTGGAATTGTGAGTTTCATGATGATGATAATAATAAATTTATTCATCTTAAAAGAAGCAGGAAAAAGGAAAAAACAGAAATTTAAAAAATAGGATTATGGAAGACAAATTCAGTGGTGTCAAAAATTACATTAAGTATTAGTAGGACTAACTACTCCAGATAAAGAACAGAGACTCTTAGTCTGGAGAAACAAAATGACTCAACTTATAATATTTAAAAGGAGTATACTTTATATCTTTATATTTCAGCTAATAGGGTGAACATGAAAGGATGGAAAATAGGTATGTACAAAACTCATCACACAAAAGGTGATATATCTATATTAATATCACACAAAGTAGAATTTAGGATAAGAACTAATATCAGAGATAAAAGAAGAGGATTTCTAATTATAAAATAATAGATTCCATAATTAATCTCAGACATTTATGTACCTACAGTAGAGTCTTAAGATAATGAGGCAAAAATTAGCTGAAAGGAGAAAAAGGCAAATTTATCAAACTTTATATTTAACATCTTTTTGTAATTAATACCACAGACACAAATATCAAAATATGCATTTGAAAAACAATATAATGATATTTGTAGATATTTGTAGATCTCTATATCCAACAACTGCAGACTACACATTCTTCTTAAGTACGCATGAAATTGTTGCCCAAATAGACCACATTCTGGGCCATTAAGCCAGTATTGATAAATTTGAAAACTGAAGTTATAAAATGCAAGTTTTAGGATCACAGTGAAATAATATTAGTAATATATATGATAGCTATGAAGCTATTAGGTATTTAGAAGTTATGCAACATACTTCTAAATAAATCATGACTCTAATCATAATGGAATATAGAAATGTTTTGAACTGAATGATAATGAAAATAAAAAATACTCAGTAGTTAATTCAGTGATTTAAAGGAAAGTTTTAGGTAGATATGTAAATAGAAAAAATCTTAAATCAATCTAAACCTCCATTTCAAGAAGCTAGCAAATAATAGGCAAAATAAGCTCAAAGAAAATAAGCTCAAAGAAATGAATAAATTTATGAAATAGAAAACAGAAGGCCAAATGGTTGTTTGAAAAGATTAATAGATAAACTATTTTCAAAATTGACAAAAGGCAAGAAACACACAGTTCAGTTCAGTCGCTCAGTCGTGTCCGACTCTCTGTGACCTCATGAATCGCAGCACGCCAGGCCTCCCTGTTCATCACCATCTCTCGGAGATCACTCAGACTCACGTCCATCGAGTCAGTGATGCCATCCAGCTATCTCATCCTCGGTCATCCCCTTCTCCTCCTGCCCCCAATCCTTCCAAGCATCAGAGTCTTTCCCAATGAGTCAACTCTCCACATGAGGTGGCCAAAGTACTGGAGTTTCAGCTTTAGCATCATTCCTTCCAAAGAAATCCCAGGGCTGATCTCCTTCAGAATGGACTGGTTGGATCTCCTTGCAGTCCAAGG
>SJYT01009902.1:59146-87455 GCA_006410635.1 Cephalophus harveyi
AACATCAGGGAGTTCACGGTTCACATATTGCTGAAGCCTGGCTTGGAGGATTTTTAGCATTACTTTACTAGCATTACCAATATTAAAAAGTGGTGCCTTATATATAGATATTAAAAGGATAATGTGAAAATGTTATGAATAACTGAATGTCAATAAATTTGATAACTTAAGAAATTCCTTAAAAACTAATTTCTGAAACAGACACTGAGTAGATATTTAATAGTAGTGTATCTATTGATAATCATTTCAGAGGTGTAAAGAAGTATTTGCTAATTTGTATTCTAAAATAATTCAAACATCTAAAGGGTCTGCTTTAGATTGATGTGAATTCCATATCAATAGAGATATTCACGGGGAGTTTAAACAAGCACCTTCTGTAAGTCACTGGCAAAGGTAGGACTGATCCAAGTATATCCTTAATATTTTTCAGGTATCTGCCACTCCAAGGTTGAAAACTACCAAAACAAAGGGTGATAAAGAAGCAACAAGCACAATTATGCCTTTCTTTTCTTACATAGTACATCAACTCAGAACAAATTGTCCACCTTCAAAATAGACCTAGGATTCAGCTACTTCTTATGACCTCCACTACTATACCATAAACCAGCCTCTCTGGTTAGTGCTGTGGCTAACTAGCTGTCCAGCTTTTGCTCTTGCCTTCCTGCAGTGTATTTTCAATGCAGCACTGGCAGTATCCTTTTAAAACATAGATCGTGTTACTCCTCTTTTCAAAACCTTCATTCAGACTAATAGACAACATCCTTAAAATGGTCTACACAACCTTACTTCACAGGGCCTCCTGTTATTTTAATTATATCTTCCTGTATAACTCTGAGGTCACTCTGTGTCAGCTCTACTGGGCTTCTTGCTGTACTGGAAGCCCTGTCTCAAGGCTTTGCTGTTCCTCTTCCTGGAATGTTCTTCCCTCACTTACATGTATGGAATTAATCTCCCTAGGAGGTGCAAATGGCACCTTCTCAGGGAGCTCTTTTCTGTACAAGATACTTAAAATTGTATCTCAGCATTTACTATGGCATTTTTCTATTGACTCACATCGTTTGTGATCTATGTTTTTCCAATATAAACTCCCTAAGTGTAGAGAGTTTTGTCTATTTTGTTTAAGGATATTGTTCACATAAGGCTTCTCTGGTGGCTCAGTGGTGAAGAATCCACCGACCAGTGCAGGAGCCTCAGGTTCAACCCCTGGGTCAGGAAGATCCCCTAGAGAAGGGAATGACTACCCCTCTAGTATTCTTGCCTGAGAAATTCCATAGACAGAAGAACCTGGCGGGCTACAGTCCATGGGTTGCAAAAGAGTCGGACACAACTTAGCGACTAAACCACCAGCACCACCATTTTAATCATACACACAGTAATGCTTGGAAAATAACAGTGCTTGATAATTATTTGTAGCATGCATAAATGATGGCTGAATGACAAACTGAATAAAGAATGTTGTTCTCTTCTCCAAAAGAGAGCTCAGCTCAAAACCAGGTTATACAGGAAAAAGCACAATGGGATTTCTGGTCTGCTGGTGATACATTATTTCTTGACCCAGGTGTCAATATCACAGATGTGATCACTTTGTAATATTTAGTTGTATACTTATGATAGTAAACTTTTTCTTTATGACTATTATACTGCAGTAAAATGTTAAATAACAGATTTTATTATGATAGCCAAGTTACACACACACCAACACACATAGAAATAATAGGATATTTGACCCAGGTGTCAGTATCACAGTTGTGATCACTTTGTAATATTTAGTTGTATACTTATGATAGTAAACTTTTTCTTTATGACTATTATACTGCAGTAAAATGTTAAATAACAGATTTTATTATGATAGCCAAGTTACACACACACCAACACACATAGAAATAATAGGATATTATTCAGACATGAGAAGAAAATCCTTTCTTTAATGACAACTTGGATGAACTCTAAGGATGCTATGCTAAGTTAAATAAGTCAGACAAAGAAAGACAAATACTGTACAATAAAGCCAATTGCATAGAGGCAGAGAATAGAATGGTGATTGCCAGGGGATTGGAGAAAATAAGGAGACATTGGTCAAAGGATATAAATTTTTCGATACAATTTATGGCTCTCTGATATATGGTGTGATGATTATCGGCAATCAGTTCAGTTCAGTCGCTCAGTTGTGTCCTATGGACTGCAGCATGCAGGGCCTGTCAATCAACTCCCGCAGTTTACTCAAACTCATGTCCATTGAGTCAGTGATGTCATCAAACCATCTCATCCTCTGTCATCCCCTTCTCCTCTCGCCCTCAATTTTTTCCCAGCATCAGGGTCTTTTCCAATAAGTCAGCTCGTCACATCAGATGGCCAAAGTATTGCAGTTTCAGCTTCAACATAAGTCCTTCCAAAGAACATTCAGGACTGTTTTTCTTTAGGATGGACTGGTTGNGCCACCTCTTCTTAATATCTTCTGCTTCTGTTAGGCCCATACCATTTCTGTCCTTTTTGAGCCCATCTTTGCCTGAAATATTCCCTTGGTATTTCTAATTTTCTTGAAGAGATCTCTACTCTTTCCAATTCTATGGTTTCCCTCTATTTCTTTGCACTGATCTCTGAGGAAGGCTTTCTTATCTCTCCTTGCTATTCTTTGGAACTCTGCATTCAAATGGATGTATCTTTCCCTTTCTCCTTTCCTTTTTGCTTCTCTCCTTTTCACAGCTATTTGTAAGGCCTCTTCAGACAACCATTTTGCTTTTTTGCATTTCTTTTTTTGAGGGGATGATCTTGCTCCCTGTCTCCTGTACAATGTCATGAACCTCTATCCATAGTTCATCAGGCACTCTGTCTATCCGATCTAGTCCCTTAAATCTATTTCTCACTTCCACTGTATAATCGTTAGGGATTTGAGTTAGGTTATACCTGAATGGTCTAATGGTTTTCTCTACTTTCTGCAATTTAAGTCTTAATCTGGCAATAAGGAGTTCATGATTTGAGCCACAGTCAGAGCTCCTGATCTTGTTTTTGCTGACTGTATAGAGCTTCTACATTTTTGGCTGCAAAGAATATAATCAACCTGATTTCAGTGTTGACCATCTGGTGATGTCCATGTGTAGAGTCTTCTCTTGTGTTTTTGGAAGAGGGTGTTTGCTATGACCAGTGCCTTCTTTTGGTAGAACTTTATTAGCATTTGTCTTGCTTCATTCTGTACTCCAAAGCCAAAGTTGCCTGTTACTCCAGGTGTTTCTTGACTTCCTACTTTTGCATTCCAGTCACCTGTAATGAAATGGACATCTTTTGGGGTGTTAATTTTAGGTCTTGTAGGTCTTCATAGATCTGTTCAACTTCAGCTTCTTCAGCATTACTGATTGGGGCATACATTTGGATTACCGTGATATTGAATGGTTTGCCTTGGAAAGGAACATGAAAACTATAGGAAATAGTAATGTGTAATATACTCAGAGTCTGTGCATAGACTTTAAATATTCTCACCACAAAGAAGAAATGGTAATTATATGAGGTGATGGAGATGTTAGCTAACACTATAGTGGTAATCATTTTATAATCTATGTCTATCAAATCAATATGTTGTACACAAGTTTACATAATGTTACATGTCAACACACATACAGTAAGAGCTTTGCAATGGCTCAGCAGGTAAAGAATCAGGAGATGTGGGTTTGATCCCTGGGTTGGGAAGATCCCCTGAAGAAGGAAATGACAACCTACTCTAGTCTTCTTGCCTGAAAAATCCTATGGACAGAGGAGCCTGGCAGACTGCAGTCCAAAGGGTCACAAAGAGTCAGATACAACTGAGCAATTAAGAACGCACACATACACACACACACACACACAACACAATAAAGCTGGGGGGAAAGGAGCACATTTTGTGGCTCGCACTTCTCCATGCTAAGGATCCCTAGTCTGATTTACTAGAAATTTGTAATTAGTATTTTGTTAGTGTAACTCATGTTAAATTAAGCACGCACACATACACACACACACACAACACAATAAAGCTGGGGGGAAAGGAGCAGATTTTGTAGCTCGCACTTCTCCATGCTTAAGGATCCCTAGTCTGATTTACTAGAAATTTGTAATTAGTATTTTGTTAGTGTAACTCATCTGTTGTTATACTTGATTTGGGAAAATAATTAGATAAAATTCATGTTTGATACCTTTCTTTCTTCTTTTTTGGGTCATCAGACTAGGTGCTAAAGTCTCCCTTCTAGGGACCAATTTGAGATTGCCCTTTGTGAATGAATATACTTCATGCTCTTATATCTTCTTCTTTCTACTCCTGACCTTGACAAAGCTCTAAAAAATCAATCCCAAATAGGGTCCATGTAAATATGTAAATATAAGTATGTCATTTTACACTTCTTATAAATGTATAATAAGTATAACTATATTCAGCATAAATTTCCAGGTTATTGGGAAAAGGACTCGGTTTGGAGGGCGAGTAGGAAGTGGGTGAGGAGCTTTTCTGGTCTGCTGAAATTATAGGGTTGAGACTCCTAATTACTTATTTGACTGCATGTGCCAGAAGTTACACGCATTGTACACTCACTTTTTAAAATTTCAAAATAAATTCATTTAGAGCAAGACTAATAATCTCAAAGAGCACAGAATAATGCACCAGTGAGTAATCTTGAGACTCTTACTAAGCATGAATTCCATGGATTCCTTGAAAGGACTTGAGGCTGTACTGAATTAGTCTTTTAGGCCTTTACATGAAATGAGGTTTATGGAGGGCAAGTGGCAACAGCACTGCCCCCCCCCCACCCCCAGAATAAGTGAATTAAGTTAATAAGTAACTTTTTAGAAACAGCTATACTTACCAGAGAAGAAATGGAAGAATCTGGGCTGTTTTCCTCTTGAGAAGATTTAAAGTGAGATGGTTTTTCTTCAAATCTTATCCTTTCCAAAGCTGCTTTTTCACTAGAAAAAAAAGACAAAAGTAAATTTACGTCCACAAAGACTGGCTCCTGTAATTTCTAGTTGGAAGTTAAACATTTCTAATAAAATATGATGGAACCACAGAACATTGAATGAGAAAGTGTCCAGGAAGACATGTTAGGAAAAGTACACAGCTGGGAGCTGGCTTGGCACTCCCTTCACTTAACAGATGTGTGACCTTGGACAATTTGTTTAGAGTATTCCTTTCTCCAGGGTATCTTCCCGATCCAGGGATCAAACCTGGGTCTCCTGCATTGAGCCACCAGGGAAGTCCCATAAAAAGATGGTAGTTTTGGTAATTCCTTCCTCAAGGAATGTACTATGAGGAGCTAATACATGCATATATATATATATTATATATATCATGGTCGTGTTCATAGTGTTTTTTCAGAACCATCATCATCCAGCATGTCCATCAGTTCAGTTCAGTTCAGTCGCTCAGTCGTGTCCGACTTTGTGCGACCCCATGAATCGCAGCACGCCAGGCCTCCCTGTTCATCACTATCTCTCGGAGATCACTCAGACTCACATCCATCGAGTCAGTGATGCCATCCAGCCATCTCATCCTCGGTCGTCCCCTTCATTTGGCTGCAAAGAATATAATCAACCTGATTTCAATGTTGACCATCTGGTGATGTCCATGTGTAGAGTCTTCTCTTGTGTTTTTGGAAGAGGGTGTTTGCTATGACCAGTGCCTTCTCTTGGTAGAACTCTATTAGCATTTGTCTGGCTTCATTCTCTACTCCAAAGCCAAATTTGCCTATTACTCCAGGTGTTTCTTGACTTCCTACTTTTGTATTCCAGTCACCTATAATGAAATGGACATCTTTTGGGGTGTTAATTTTAGAAGGTCTTGTAGGTCTTCATAGATCTGTTCAACTTCAGCTTCTTCAGCATTACTGATTGGGGCATACATTTGGATTACCGTGATATTGAATGGTTTGCCTTGGAAAGGAACATGAAAACTATAGGAAATAGTAATGTGTAATATACTCAGAGTCTGTGCATAGACTTTAAATATTCTCACCACAAAGAAGAAATGGTAATTATATGAGGTGATGGAGATGTTAGGTAACACTATAGTGGTAATCATTTTATAATCTATGTCTATCAAATCAATATGTTGTACACAAGTTTACATAATGTTATATGTCAACACACATACAGTAAGAGCTTTGCAATGGCTCAGCAGGTAAAGAATCTCCCTGCAATGCAGGAGATGTGGGTTTGATCCCTGGGTTGGGAAGATCCCCTGAAGAAGGAAATGACAACCTACTCTAGTCTTCTTGCCTGAAAAATCCCATGGACAGAGGAGCCTGGCAGACTGCAGTCCAAAGGGTCGCAAAGAGTCAGATACAACTGAGCAATTAAGCACGCACACATACACACACACACACAACACAATAAAGCTGGGGGGAAAGGAGCAGATTTTGTAGCTCGCACTTCTCCATGCTTAAGGATCCCTAGTCTGATTTACTAGAAATTTGTAATTAGTATTTTGTTAGTGTAACTCATCTGTTGTTATACTTGATTTGGGAAAATAATTAGATAAAATTCATGTTTGATACCTTTCTTTCTTCTTTTTTGGGTCATCAGACTAGGTGCTAAAGTCTCCCTTCTAGGGACCAATTTGAGATTGCCCTTTGTGAATGAATATACTTCATGCTCTTATATCTTCTTCTTTCTACTGCTGACCTTGACAAAGCTCTAAAAAATCAATCCCAAATAGGGTCCATGTAAATATGTAAATACAAGTATGTCATTTTACACTTCTTATAAATGTATAATAAGTATAAATATGTTCAGCATAAATTTCTAGGTTATTGGGAAAAGGACTCGGTTTGGAGGGCAAGTAGGAAGTGGGTGAGGAGCTTTTCTGGTCTGCTGAAATTATAGGGTTGAGACTCCTAATTACTTATTTGACTGCATGTGCCAGAAATTAAATGCATTGTACACCCACTTTTTAAAATTTCAAAATAAATTCATTTAGAGCAAGACTAATAATCTCAAAGAGCACAGAATAATGCACCAGTGAGTAATCTTGAGACTCTTACTAAGCATGAATTCCATGGATTCCTTGAAAGGACTTGAGGCTGGACTGAATCAGTCTTTCCTAGGCCTTCACATGAAATGAGGTTTATGGAGGGCAAGTGGCAACAGCACTACCCCCCCCCCAACCCCCAGAATAAGTGAATTAAGTTAATAAGTAACTTTTTAGAAACAGCTGTTCTTACCAGAGAAGAAATGGAAGAATCTGGGCTATCTTCCTCTTCAGAAGATTTAAAATGAGATGGTTTTTCTTGAAATCTTATCCTTTCCAAAGCTGCTTTTTCACTAGAAAAAAAGACGAAAGTAAATTGACGTCCACAAAGACTGGCTCCTGTAATTTCTAGTTGAAAGTTAAACATTTCTAATAAAATATGATGGAACCACAGAACATATGAGAAAGTGTCCAGGAAGATATGTTAGGAAAAGTACACAGCTGGGAGCTGGCTTGGCACTCCCTTCACTTAACAGATGTGTGACCTTGGACAAGTTGTTTAGAGTATTCCTTTCTCCAGGGTATCTTCCGATACAGGGATCAAACCTGGGTCTCCTGCATTGAGCCACCAGGGAAGTCCCATAAAAAGCCGATAGTTTTGGTAATTCCTTCCTCAAGGAATGTACTATGAGGAGCTAATACATAATATATATATTATATATATAATATATATTACGGTCGTGTTCATAGTGTTTTTTCAGAACCATCATCATCCAGCATGTCCATAGGTCCCCAAATATAATTATTCATCAGAATAAACTAGAAACCCTTTCTAAAAAACAAATTCCTTATCCTTAGAGAGTCTAACTTATTTTGAAGGACTAATCTGTGTGTGTGTGTGTGTGTGTGTGTGTGTGTGTGTGTGTAAGACCTCTCTTAAGTGTGATCTAGTTGTAGAACAGATTTGGAATAATTTCTTGTAACTATGATACTAAGGGTTGGAAAACATTTTTTTTTAAGTGACATAGCTAATAAATATGATTAGAACTTCCATCTGGTTTTCCTGTCTTCAAGTCCAGCTGTTTTTTCTCCTGTACTAGCTGTTTTCAGCTTCAAAGCGTTGCATCTAAAGACTTGGTTTAAAGCCCGCATGGATTCATGAGCACATGAGTATTTACTCAACAGTCTCTAAAAATGCAGTCCCCGCACTAGCTGAATGGGGTCCAGGATCCTGTTACTCACAAGATACTTCTGCACATGTACCACTTGTTTTTGTATAACTTTCCATCAACACCAAGCACAGGGTCATTCTCTCTAGTGCACATGAGCTCCTCATTCCTCACATGCTGCCGAAAGTTACTGCACTCATCCTAGAAAATAAGAAAAGGAAAGTGGGCATGGCTTTTTCCCTTTGTGACTTGGTTACTTCCTTAAACTTGGTTTTAGGAATTCCTCTCTTGGCTCTGGTCTCAGACTCACTGCACTTATCCTGGCAATGGAGGCCAAGGAACGCCCAGACTCTCTAAACTTCTCATCCTCCACTTCATTCCGAACCTCTCTGCACTGGTCCTGGAAACATAGGGAAACGTAAAACAATACTTGAAAGACCTCCTCGTCTTGCTCGCCCTTTCCATCAATCTTTCCTTTCCTCTACTTTTCACGGGACATACACTCTTGACCAGAGGACAATCCCACAGTTGTATAAATCTATGAATATCATTATCATCACTGGTAAAAGACTGATTGAAGATGTCTTCTTTGTGATCTTGAAAAGCAAATAGAAAAGGCAGCACCATGCACGTGCACTATTGATTCACTGATGCTCAGAAGACCCTCTGGAGAAAATGGGAAAGGCCTCAAGGAGACTTGACGCTAAAAGAGAGACTTTGAGATTAGCTTATTTCACGTAAATTGTTAAAATCAGTGTCAACAAGCAACATGAAGCCTCATTTCACATTTAAAGTGGCAGACATAAGCATGCAGTTGAGGTGGTGAAGAATTTTACCCACTATTTTTCAGTCAGTCCACAATTCTCCCAAAGAGGAGAGACCAAAGCAATAATGCTGCAGGAGAATTCTCTATAAAACTGAGAAAAAACATTAAACTTCAAAGCCAGGAGATAAATCTTATTATAACCCAACATGACAATATTGGCAAAATCAATTTTCTTTGAAGCAGAATTAGCAACTTTATTATCCAAAAAGTGAAGGAGAAGACAAGAATCTGAGGATGAAAAGTAAAATAGTTATCTTCATATCTTAAAAAATAACCTTAGGACTGGGGCTCGGGGGATAGTTTGGGGATGATTCAAGCACATTACATCTATTGTGCACTTTATTTCTGTTATTATTACGTTAGCTCCACCTCAGATCATCAGGCATTAGATCCTGGAGGCTGGGACCCGTTTTACGGGCACTATGTTCAGTAACCATCTGCTTAAGAAGTCTGAATCCTCTCCACAGCATCCCTTTCAAATACTTGTCAGCGCCAGTGGAATGTCACTACCACCTAAGGCAGCCTGTGCCATTTTTATATAGTTTCAGTGGGTTGAACCCCAAACCTGCTGCACTGCACCTCAACTCATAACTTCACACATTAAAAAGCCCTAGAGTGAATTGAAAGACATCCTTTGGCAAGGCAGCATATACACATCTAAAGTTTTAGCTTTGTTCCTCAAGAACAAAATTTTTAAAAATCGTCTCCTCAAATCTGCATTCTATTTTTAGCGTTTTGTTATGTGTGGTAATGGATTTCTCTTGGTTGTCATTTAAAAATCTGTAAGATAAGCACCCATTATCCCCATTTTACAGATGAGAGGAAAAAGTTCACAGATATTAAGTGATTAAAGTCAGGTTGGAGCAGTGGTCAGAAACCTATTAATAACCAGGCTATAGATTCCTTGCCTTCTTTGCCTTTACATGGCAGAAGATAAGACTCCTGGTACATATCTGAGAACATGGAGCTAGCTTCCGTCTTTACTCCTTGAAAAATAAGAACCTTAAAAAGAAGGCAATGGAACTGGGCCCACAGGATTTGACCCCTGTTGATTTTGAGCATCCATAGAAGTTTGTCTTAAACATTTTTTTTTTAAGCCCAAAGAGTTACAGTATATGGGAAAATTATCTTTAAAAATACTATCAGTAACCTAGATTGGAGTTACCTTTCTTTAAATTGTGGTACCATAAACAACTCCAGACCTACTTTTCTCTGTTTAATAGCATTTTAACTATTCTCTGGAATTGAATCAACATATGAAATGTCTCATAGCCATCATCTTTAAATTTGCTAGAATTTTTTTTCCTCTTACAGGTACCTAAAGTGCCACATACATCTGTGTTTATGATAGCACCCATGTGAGTATATTGCAGCCTTTGCTCTTTGGGTGCAAATCTATAGCTCTTGTATTTGTTATCTGTGGGTAGTTAACTTCTCTGAATTTTTTTCTCAACTGTAAAATTGGAACACCACCACCTACTGCATTGATTGTGGGCAGATTTAAATATGATGGTGCATGTACTTTGTAAAGCTTATTTTAGTTTGCATTTGTAGATAAGACCGTAGCTTTCTTTTTACCACAGGCACAAAAAATATCTAGGTATTTTCTATATGTACATATAGGTTTTTTCCTTGTTTGAAATTCTTGAAATAGATATTTTTAAACTTGAAAGAAATTTACCAATCTAGAATAGATGACCAGTAGAGATCATTTGAAGCTGTACAATAAAGTATTTTCTCAAAGCCATTGATCTACCAACATATGGGTAACAGATATTCCCAATATATTTTTCAAAAATGACCATTACTACTAATGTTTAATTTTGCTTAATCAGTATAAAAGTAATGAAAAGTTGCCTCTTTAATGGGAAAACTTTCCTGGGAAATTTCACTGCTTTACTTTTCTCAGTCCATAGATGGATTAGAAGAGGTTGCACTGTGTCATCGTCTATGTGCTGGTGTTGTAAAGCATTGAACCTTATTTTTAAAACCCTAAATTGAACACAAGATGGCACTAGAGTGCCAAGTCAAGAATTTACCATCTGGAGCTCTAAGCTTTAGATCTCCTTGAGTGTAAATTTGGCATCTATTTGCATAATTGTTTTTAAACTTCAGGGGGGAGATCAAGTTGATAATAATTTGACAGTTGCCATTGTTCCTATAATGTGTGGTAACTGCATCAGAGTTGCTCTTAGGACAATTTAATTCCATGCTATTTCTTTGAATATCTGGTCCTGTCTTTGTTTATCATCATGTTCACAACTGGGACAGAGAATGCATTCCATAATATGCATTCTGTTTATCTGTGGAATAAACCAAGCTTGCAACCACTCATCCAAATTTAAGTATAAGCATGCTCAGCTGGCACTAATGGTAAAGAATCCACTTGCCAGTACAGGGGATGCAAGAGATGTGGGTTTGATTCCTGAGTTGGGAAGATCACCTGGAGAAGAAAATGGCAACCCACTGCACTATTTTTGCCTGGGAAATCCCATAGACCAGAGGAGCCTGGAGGGCTGCAGTCCGTGAGGTTGCAGAGAGTCAGATGTGACAGCAACGAGCACAAGATATGTCTAACGTCTATTACCTGTTTTTCATTGTCCTTTCCAGTTGTGTTTCTCATGTATTCCTCCTCTTCCTTTTTTTTTTCAGCTGCTTCCCTTTCCCTTAAAGAGAAAAATGAGAAGAAACGTTTCAACCAAAATGAACAAACACCTCAGGTATGCTTTTAAAAAAAAATTGTTGACTTGAACGGATGAGTGATTATTTACTTTAAGACTCAACAATTAAAAGCTCATTTTTGAAAAATACTCACAGCTTTTCCTTACACATAGCACACTTGTTACCATGTGTCTTTCCATTTGGACCTCGTACAGGGTCACTTTCTCGGGTACAAATAAGCTTTCCATTTTTCATTTGACTTCTAAACTCATCACATACATCCTGAAAAGAAGGAAAAATTATATTGGAGATGGCTATTTTCACATAGTATTTGACTGAGCTTGAAAATTTTGAAGATTTTGACTCAGGAGTTGGGCAGCCACCTAATCTTGCTGTGGGAGGCTCTTTACTGGACCACGGAGGTGTCCAGGTGGTCATTTCTGAAGACGAATTCCATCTTCAACCTTAATTCCTGCTTGCCATGTGAGGCTACCTAGTCCAGAAATGATCACTTGGACACCTCTGTAGTCCAGTGTAGAGCTCCCCCACAGCAAGGTTAGGTGGCTTTATAACCAGGTTACTTTAGAATGGGAAGATTATGCTGGATTATCTAGGTGGGCCCAGTGTAATCAAAGAGATTCTTATGAGTGAAACAGGAAGGTAGGAAAACCAGAGTCAGAATGATACAACATTAAAAAAATCTGCTGGCCCCTGCTGATCTTAAAGATGACCACAAACCGGGGAATGAAGGCCCTTCTGGAAGTTTATTTAAAAAAAAAAAAGGCAAAGAAAAAGATCTTCCCCAGAACCTCCACCAAGGAAAGCAGCCTTTCTCTGACACCTTGGCTTTGACACAGGAAGACCTGTTTAGGACTTCTGAACTCCAGAAATGTATGATGCTGAATCAGGGTTGTTTTAAGCTATTGTTGGTAATAATTTGTTATAGCAGCCAAACCTCATTTTCCCCATCTATAAAATGAGATAGGGAAAATCTTAGTTGACCAGGCTATTGAGATAATTAAATAAACTACTCTTTATAAAAGTGTTTTATAAAGTGTTAGGCAGGAAGATTTCCATTTGGTGTTAAATTTCCACACTGAACAAGTTATCAGTGATATTCACATTCATGATGACTTCTGAGCTTCCAAGCATAAGATCTTGACTGCCAACACTGGCGTGCTCTTTCCACACTGATAGTCAAGTAATGACATACAGAAAGACCATTCTTGCCAAAACCTAGTTAATGATATACCTTTCCTGATGCTGAATCAGTCCCATTTGATCTGTAGACAGATTGCTTGTTTTTTTCCTCTGCTTCTCTTTGCCTAAAAAGAAAAGATTTCAGTAGTCATGTTGTTAACACATATCCAGGTTTGGAAGAGGCCTAAGAGTTTATGTATTCTAATTCACCTTCTTCATAGAGAATCTCTCTCCACCTCTCAGAGATGGACAGTCACCTTGGGTATTAAGAAACTCCCCATTACAAGATAGATATTCTAGCGAGATCAACTCAGTTAATCTCAAAGTCTCCTTTATATATGTCCAAATTAATCTCCCTGTAGCTTTCATCCTTACTTCACATCCTCAGGAAAGCATGGAACAAGCCTGCTAAATCCATTATCTCTTCCTGATATTAATCCTTCAGATACTTAAAAGCAAGCTTCAGATCTCCAAGTCCAGGTTCCTCAGTTCTTTCACCTTTTTTTCATAAGTTGTAGTTTTAATCCCTTACCAACTCAACATTCTTGTTCCTTGTTCCTAAGCTTCCCTGGTGGCTCAGATGGTAAAGAATCTGCCTGCAATGCAGGAGACCCAAGTTTGATCCCTGGGTTGGCAAGGTCTCCTGGAGAAGGAAATGGCAATCCACTCCAGTATTCTTGCCTAAAGAATTCCATGATCAGAAGAGCCTGGTAGGCTATAATCCATGGGGTCACAAAGAATTGGACATGACTGAGTGACTAGCACTAATATTTCAATTTATCTAGGTTATCATTGGATCCCAAGATAGAAGACAAGTGATATAGAAAGTACCTTAGGATTATGGTTTTGGGGGTTTTCTTTAATCTTTTACTTTTCTGATGAAATATTTATGCTAGTGGTTCCTAAGTTTTCATGTACATTAAGAATGACCTGTGAGATTTTAAAAATCAGTTTCACTGTCAATCCCAACAGTTTTACTGACAGGATCTACATTGAGATTCAGTAATCTGACTTTTAACTACCCAGGTGATTCTGATCCAAGATCCAAACAGTACAGAACTCTGGTACATGTATATCTCTTTCAAAATTTCATTTGGCTTTATGCTTAAAAGAAATGTGTATGAATATATATAACATGAATATCTGTGTGTGTGCATTTTAGGGAGCTCCCTTTTCATATATAAGAAATAGGTTGTTATATGACTCAGAGAACTCAAACCAGGGCTCAGTTTGAGTTTCATTTCTTTCAAACAACCTAGAGGGGTGGGATGGGGAGGGAGGAGGGAGGAATGTTCAAGTGGAAGGGGACATGGGTAAACCTATGGCTGATTGATGTTGATGTTGGGTAGAAATCTATACAATACTGTAAAGCAATTATCCTTCAATTGAAAATAAAATAAAAATAGAGAAGTGGTAATCAACGTAACCTGAAGATTCAAACAAACATAAAGTCATGGAACCTTAACAAACTACTAGGAAAAAGAGACTGCCTGTAATGATTCAGTCTGGTAGAATTCAATTTACAGTCACAGATCTGATAAAAAAATCTCCAGTGGCTATAGTTCACAGATTTATGATACAAAATAGAGTAGGAATCAGTCACTGGTTAGCTGCCCTTGCTTGGGCTCATTGTTCCTTAGGGGATGCAAGAGAAGGAGATAATATTTGAGAATTAACAGAGAGTAGTTTTCATGAAAGAAACTACAGGCAAATGAGAAACAGCCATTAATTCAGGAGGAATATGTGGCTATCTTTTAGACAGCAGGTTGAGAAAAACACTTACAGTATCTCTTTACACATGGCACACTTGTTGTTGTATGATTTTCCATCTGCGTCACGGACAGGGTCATTCTCGCGAGTGCAGCTGAGTTTTCCATCTTTCATTTTTTCCCGATACTCAGCACATTGGTCCTGAAAAGGGAAAAGAGAGCAGGTCCCCTAGATGACTTGGTCTGTTGTATGTTTATTAAGTTTGTTAAATAATCTGAGTCCAAAGTTCTTATCTATCTCCTCTTATACAGCATGTAACACCTAGGATTGCTGTCAACAGAAGAGGGGCTGGAATCAGCCATATTCTAAGAGGTCAGCTGTCATGGGTAATGTTGCTTTTAAGGTTTTACACAAGGAAATTATAAAGCTGGCTGGGATTTAATCGCATAGATCAAGGGTCAGCAGACTATAGCCTACAACACTAATCTGTCCTGCTGTCTGTTCTTATATAGGAAGTTTTATATATAAAACTTGAAACACACCTTCACTCATTCATTTGAGTATTATTTATGGCTGATTTCCCGTAGACATGGCAGAGTTGAATAGTTGTAACAGAAAGTGTGTAACTTGTAATACCTAAAATATTTGCTATCTGGCCTTTACACAAAAGAAAAAAATTGCTGACCTCTAATATAGATAGAAGAGAGAAAGATAGGAGAAAGCATAAAATCATGGAAAATGCCAAAGAAGACAGGCTTGAGTAAATTACAGACAAGATAGACAAAGGGTCTTAACAAGGCTATACTTGAAAGTAAGAACTCAACCTCCTACAGGAGAAAATATGCACAAACAGAAAAGCCAAAATTTTTCAAAGGCAAACACTGGGCCTATGTCAGATCTGGAGGCAAAGAGAGTCTTGACATCCCCAGGTCATGCGACTAGAGATAAGTTGGCTGTGACCAGGTCACACGACTAAAGACAAGGTGTCTGTGATCTTAGCAGTTGTGTTCACATGCCTGAGGAGTGGGCTTGTATGCAACATTGTCATGGTGACATTTAAAACGTCTCAAGAAACATGCCAAACTCGCCTAATAACTGTATCCCTATAGGAGTACTGCTAAGTAAGAGAAACTATAGAGTTGAGTGAGATGAAGTGATTTATTCAATGCTTTGCAAATCCAGGTGGCAAAGGGAAGATCATACCCTAAACTATCTGACTCAAAAACCTATGCTCTTTCACCATATTATCCTGTCTTGGAACAATAGTAAATATACCTCCCCAAAGTGGCTCCAGTCAGAGCGCATAATGAAAGGAACTGAAGAGCACGTGATGTGAAACATCATTACATTTATGCCACTTCCTCTCCTAGAATCATGTATTGGCTTCAAAGCTAGATGACAGAAAGAGGAGTCAGGAGACTGGGATCAGGTCATCATGTTAATTATTTTCAAGTTCAGAGAAGTCAGAGTAAGCCCTAGAGAAACTAAAAATTGCTTGGATATTACTCTGCAGTCATAAGGGAGAAATCTCTTGTCCTTCCAAGGATGCTCTCCAGCTCAGCACTGTGTACACTCATAGCCTTCGACCACAGGCTCTACCATGGCCCCAGTGCCACTGAGTTGAGCCCACTCTGGTTATGGAACTTAGCGGCAGCTCTCACCTTAGCTTCCCCTCCTCCACCACCACTGGAGCCATGGCCCGCAGCATTCCGCTGGTCTTCCTCTTCTTTTCTCTTTCTTTCTTCATCTTCTTTCTGGCTGAAAATTAGAAAGTGGGAGGTAGGGAATAATAGATTACAGAGAGGTGGAATGCATAGGATGAGTTTCTCATCCTATGACCAAATTAGATTTTTATAGAATTCACCAGCATTTATTGAACATCTGTTACATTGCAGGCCCTCTTATTTGAAAACAGAAAAATGCATTATGTTGCATCCTTTTGCCTGGAAGACTCTTATTGCAGTAGAAGAAACCAGCATTTACGGAACCACAAGCAAGACTTGGTGAGCCATTAATTAGCATTTTGTAAATGCTCACGTGTATCTCCAGAGCGATTTTTCTAAAACACCTCATATTAAAGAGGTGTTTAATTATTTACATAATTATCTCCTCTACCAAATGTGTTCTTCCTGCTGAATTCTCCTTCAGAAAGAACAAAACACTGGAGCCATCCCTAACTGCTCCCTCTTCTGTAGCTCACATAGCTGCTTACATTGGTTTCACTTTCCTGTGTCTCCCGTGTTGATGTACTCACCTTCTATTCTAGCTCTGTGTTCTAGTTACCTCTTGCTGGATTACTGTAATTCCCTACTACCGCCACAGTATTCTGAATTTTGGTACCTTGCTTTTCTTTTTACTGCTAACATATGAATCTTCCAAAAAGGAACCACATTTATGCCACTCATTCTCCTAGCTGAAAAATTTTAGCAACTTGCCACTATATATAGAATTGGCTTCAAAATCCATGATCTGGCATTCAAAGCTGGTGAGGTGGATAAGTTCTAACTAAAATGACTTGCTCTTTTGTGTACATACTACACCTTCCTTAATTTTAGATTTTACCTATGCTGTTCCCTGTTTTATCCTCATTCCTTCCTGTACTGTTCACATATTATCCAAATTACCAGATCCAGTTTTATCCCTCCGTAAAGCTTTCTATTAACTCTCCCTTTCCTGAACTACCATAACACATTGTATACATCATTTTTCATTTAGCAATTACTCCTTTGTATTATATTAATTTATTCCCATGTCTAATCCTTACTGAACTGTATCATTTCTGGTAATACTATTTCATTCATCTTTATATAACCATTATACGCTTAAATATTCTAGATATTCAGCAAATGACTGTTAAATGACAAATATTTCAGATGTACTTCCAAACATTGTGTAAAGAGCTATCTTTAATTTCCTAAAAATGTGATTTTTTAAAAAATGTAGGTAGAGGAGTTAGATTGCTAGTAAAATCTGTGCGTTCCTTCCGATGGGGATTACAAAATAATCCAGAGAAGGGATCCACCTGACAGCACAGGACTTAGAATTTTATCAAGAAAGATGGTGTGATCCACTGTGAGGCAGTGCCCCAGAGCTAATGGAGAGTATAGTGTAATAACTTGGTTATCTATTGTCTGTTTCTAGAATTGTGAATCTGAGCCTCTGTAAAGAAAGAGTCACCTTAAAATGATTTACACATGATCATTTGTTGCTTTTACAATACATGTAAGGGAAGGACCAACACTATATATTATCCTCCCAGCTCTGCCACCCACAGCATGGACTTCATCTGCACACTCACAAGACTGCTTTGCACATGGCGCACTTGTTGCCATGGGTCTTGCCATCTGGGCCACGCACAGGGTCATTTTCTCGAGTGCAGAAAAGATTTCCATTTTGAAGAAGGCTCCTAAATTCACTGCATGCATCCTAAAAGGAAGAGAAAAGGGAAGAGCTTGGGTATTTTCTTGAAAATAACTCTGCTGGGTCCCTACTAAGTGTTTCCTGGGGGAAAAAAAGGAAAATGAAAATGACCTATGAATGTTTCTTTCTGGCAGTTGTTTTGTTCAATTCCTACTAAGACCACAGGACTTAAAAAGAGGTTCCTGTTTCTTTTTCTTTGAGATTTAGCTTATAAGTCCAGACAACCTGGCAGTCACACATAAGCAAGAATCTCTTAATAAACTGGGTTCTCAGAGGATTGGACACAGTTCTTAATCAAGACTTTATTGTCTATTATATTATAATGCAATAAGAACAGTGTATACGACACAAAATTTTAAAGAATTAAGATTTAGGTAGAACTTTGAAGTTCACCTGATAATCCCATTTATGTCACGCCTGCCAATAAGTTGTGTAATTTGCACTGGGACACCTGCAGTGATAAGGAGTTCATTACCTCCAGATAATTCATTCCAGAATTTCTATTAGATCATTCCCACACATTAGCCATGTGTTACTTAGGAGGATCTTGGAAAGGAACTCTAATCATTCCTATAGGATCCTTATTCAGAGGGTTTTATTTTTCTAAGATATCATTACAAATAGGATGAGTATGTTCCTTCAAACCAGTAAGCAAAGTCAATATATCTTACTTCCCTCAGAAAAACTGAGGATATTTTTCTTCTTCCACATGGACTCCTTCAAATATCTGGAGAAAGTCCTCTTGTCCTCCCATAGCAAAGCACCCCCAGATACTTCAGTCATTCTGTTCCAGTCTTTTTCAGTCATTTGCACCATTTCTCATTCTGATTTCTTTCCCTTTCCTAAAGAATTTAACATAATATTCCAGGTATGTCCAGACAAACCCAATGTGTTGATGGCTATTTAATATTGTTAGTTAGAATTCTAATCTGTTGCCCTGTGACCTTGGGTGAGGGGTCTTGCCCTCTCTGTGCCTCAACTGCCTCTTCTATAAAATGAAAATAATATTAATTCCACACAATTAAAATAATAATGGCCGGTATTAAATATTCAGTACATGTGCTGAATTGTTATGGCAATAATGTGAGATAATATATTTCTACACATATCTACAATGACTGACATCTCGGAAGTACTCTGTAAATTTATGAGGAATTGAGATAGAATAAGCAAATACCTAAGATCATATAATTAATTACCAATGGCAAGTAAGATTGACTTTGTATTTTTTCTGTATCTTTTAGTTCCAGTCGAAACTCAGTGAAGACAAGAGTGACTTTTCCCAGCTCTGCTGCAAGGTTCACTGCCAGATTCCCTGACTGGTCATATTTAGTAAAAGAAATATGAGAGGATAGTTCACTGGTAATAGCTCATGTGAAATCAGAAATCATCTGATGCTGAAGACTAGTCTCCTATTGATGTTGAAAAAAGGAAGGCATATGAGCTAATATTTTAAAAATTCAGATTCTCAATTGTGGGAAATACATTTGTAAAACAAACCAAATCATTCAGAATTCCCAGTGATATTTCACTAGAGATTATTTTTAACATCAATAGTTTTTGATGGGGGCAAGGAAATGACCACAAACCTGAAAAAATCTACCTGGAGTCAGTCCTTTTGGAACCAAGAAAATATTATTTGGGAATGTTGCTAATTTTTGCTCAACATTTGCACCATTTCTCATTCTGATTTCTTTCCCTTTCCTAAAGAATTTAACATAATATTCCAGGTGTGTCCAGACAAACCCAATGTGTTGATGCTATTATCAACACATTGCTGGCCCCAGACATAATGAAAGCAAGGGACACTCCTGGTTTGACCAAATGCGTTCATCCAAAGCTCCATGTTGTGTGGAGGTAATGCTAGATTTGGTGTCATGTAGTCCAAGTTTGAATTCTGTTGTTCTCATTTTTCAAGTGTGACAAATTTGGAAAAACATACATAAAGATTCTGATACCAGTACTCTCACTACCTTTGTACGCAAGTTCTTCCTCTTCCCCATTTAAAAATAGGGCAATGGAGTAAATTAGAAGTTTGCAGACAATGGCCTGTGAGCAAAACCTGGCCCACCACCTTTTTGTATAAATAAAAAAGTTACTGGAAATTTTTATTTATGCAAAATAAATGCCCATTTGTTAGCATATTATCCATGGCTGCCTTAGAGCTATAGTAGTAGAGTTGAGTAGTCGTGACAGAGACCAAATAGTAGCAACCTAAAAATATCTACTGTCTGACTCTTTAAGAAAATTTTATCAAGGCCTGGACTAACTGAACCTTGAGTTCTCGCACATAGGCCTTCAATGATCCCATGAGTTATTTTTAAAGAGAAACTACAAAGCTTCATTGTGGTATGAAGTTTCCAGGATAACTACCTTTTCAGCTTCTCTCTTAGCTTTTCTGGATTTAGCTGCTTCTTTTTCTTTTGCTTCTTGCTGGCTGTAAGAGAAAGGCAGGGGGATCAATCCATTCCTAGTACCATACCTATTATCCTAAAGGGGATCTCTCTAGATAGATATATTCCATTACTTCTACACCTCTTATTTTTAGTGCTACCTAAAGACACAGGTGTTGTAGCCAACCAGTAAATAAATTTTCACTACTCTGTTTCCTTTGGAAAACAAAGATGTGGTCCTTCTTCCCAGGAAGCAATGAGGATACTTAAAAAATTGATGAGACGATAGGGTACTTTGAATTTGTTAGCACCCAGTGATTATATCTTTGGATTATTCATGACAGTATGTATGCAGAACAAAAATGGCCAATCCTTGTATGCCATTAACTCTGGGGGAATTTCCCCTTAGTACATGGTCCCCCATTAATAGCAATTCAAGTACCTTTCAGAACACTGAGAACACTATAAAGAAATGCACTAAGTAGACAGCTTTGTAATAGTAAATCCCCAAACTCAGTGAAAAGGTCAGCTTCACTGTCTGCCTCAGAGAGGAAGCCTTCAACATGCTCTCCTCTCGCCCACCACAGGCCTAGCCTCTCCAGCACTTAGGAGGAACCGTGGCCGCAGCTCTACTCACAAGAAGGCCTCACACATGGAGCAAGTGTTGCCGTGGATTTTCCCGTCGGGGCCCTCAATGGGGTCGTTCTCTCTGGTGCATGGAAGTTGTCCATTCCTCATGTAGTTACGATATTCACTGCACAGCTCCTGCCAAATGAGGGAGGAGTTAAGCATCAGGTAATGAAATACTGAATGCTTCCTCCACGTGACCCCTTTGAAGACTAGGATATAATGCCCCAGACATAATGGAGACATCAAGATGGTGACGCAGAAGGTCGATACTAGACAAGACACTTTTCAGATGCTGAGGTCACAGATTATTTGGAATATAAGATTACTGTCACTTATCTCATTAGAAAATCTTCAACTTAATTCAAATATTATTCTGAGCTAGGCACTGTGAGAGATTATTGTCCCTTTCATAAAGCAGTTTGTGGTTGGCAGAATATTAGCTCCTGACCCGAAATCTGTCCAAGTCTTGATATCCAGGACCTGTGAACATGTTACAGAGCACAAGCGACTTTGCAGTTGTGAATAAGTTAAGGACCTAGAGATGGGGATATTATCATGGATTATCTTAGTGTGCCCAATGAAATCATAAGGGTCAAACCTTAAAACTGGACGAGTTTAGACTGCACAGTGAGGGAGCTGTGCCTACAGAACAACCAGAGATGCAGTGTTGAAGGATGATGGAAAGAGCCCAAGACCCAAAGCACATGAAAGGCCTCTAGAAGCTAGAAAAAGCAGAGAGACAGGCCTTCCTGTGGAGAGTCCAGAAAGGAACAAAGCCCTGCCAACCCTGTGATTTAGCCCCTTGGGTCCATGTCAGAGTTATAATCTAAACAATCATAACATCATAAGTTTGTAATGTTTTAAGCCAGTAAGTTTCTGGTAATTTGTCAGAGAAACCATAAAAAAACTAGTACATGGGGTCTCTCTCTTTCTTGCCCAGAGAGAATGGGGTGTTCTGCGGCTCCAAGGACCTGAAAAAGTTACCTGTGCTGCTTCCCTCTTAACTTTCTCAGTCTCGGCTTTCTCCTTTTCTTCCTTGCCAACATTTCTCTTCTCTTCTTCAAGTCTGCTGCAATAAAAAGAAGAAGAAGAAGATACAAACTAAATTCAGTTTTCCATTCTCTTTGGTAATATATTTTAAGAAGGAATGAGAGTTTTCCAGACCAAAAGTCAGATTCAGTCTTCAGTACAAATTTATCCAATCAAGAGGTGCTAATACTTTGCCCAATAATGCAGATAACTTCAGTAGTTAACAATTGCCCTTAAAAATACAAAACTAGTATTTTTTTAAAATCAGTATGTGACCCTTGGGTAGACTTTTTTCTATCAGTCAGTGATTTCAATCAATGATCTGAAAAAGAGCAACAATTGCTTTGATTTTTCAAAATTGCTATCTAAATAATTACAATTATAATGAAGAGACTAAGGAGTGATACAATCCTATGATGGACCCATAATCAAAATAAACCATGTCTCACTATAAAATTAAAAATTTAAATATTATCTTAATGGAATTAAAATTCAATTTTGAATTCAAGTTTTAGATAATAATGATTCAAGTCCAAGAAGATTTGACAGCTGATATTTTGAGGGAAATCATAAGCCTAAGATTTTGGCATTCTAGCTATTTTCTACTGACATGTACCATTATCAGAACTGGAAAAATCCTTAGCATATATCACATCTAGTATAGTCATTGATACAGCACTAGCAAATTAAGTATGTGAGAGGAGAGCTCTGATTTATTGAATCTCAGGCACTGTTTAATCTACTGGCTGCTTCTGTCAATCTCTCCTCTAAGGAATTATGTGGATATACTTATATTAGACCAAAACATATGACAGTTAAGGGGCAATAACTCTGCACCTCTTTAAACAGATATATTATTTAAGTATTTTTTTCAGCATTTATTTTAGTGTGGGGCTCACTAGAGGATTGAGACTCTAAGGAGTAGAATCAGAGGTGGTAATGATTGCACTTCTATATTGTCCCACACAGTGGAGCTCTGTCCCCACTTAGGAAAACAGTGACCCAGAGGAACATGGATGTTGCTTAAAAAGAAGACAGTTCAGTAAACATCTATTATGTGGCGCTAAGTCTTAAGGCTTTCAATCTTTACAGTAACTCACTGACACAAATATTTCATATGGTAATAATGCATATGGTAATGCCCCTGAAAAGATAAATACAATCCATTCTATTCCACTTCTTGTTCAGGCTATTTTAGAAGTGTTTACACACTGATTCCAGAGCCCTCTGTTCAGCTGGTTTTCCCTTAACCAGTATCTGAATATACTCAAGAATCATAAGTTGTCAAGGGTGGGAAAAGAACCAAAGAACCCACCCAGATCATCCAATTTCTGCTTTTTGTTATGAATGATGATTGTCAAACATTAAAAACAGTTAGTTAATCTCACCCAGATCAATCATCAAACTTCTGGTCTCTTTTTGTTACAAATGATGATTGTCAGGTGTAAAAATATATTTGCACTAAATTAAGACACTCCCTATGCCTTAGGTAGAAGATAGAGAGCTGAATAGAGAATAACATTGTCATTGTGATTCAGTGTTACTTAATGTCTTTTCCATATGCTTTTAAAATTGTCTAGCATCCAAGTAATAGTCTATATTCTGCACATTTATGAAGAAACTGAGACACAGGGCTGGTAAATCATGAAGAGATTGAAAGGGAGGGAAGAGTGCAGACACTCACAACAGGCTTGCACACATGGCACACTTGTTTCCATGCATTTTGCCATCCGGGCCACGGACAGGGTCATTCTCCCTGGTGCATATGAGCATTCCATTCCTCACCTGGTTCCAAAACTCACTGCAGAGTTCCTGGAAAATGAAGAAAATATACTCTCAGAGAGTGGTTTTCTACCCTCTCTACACTTCTGTCTGTTTTGAGGAATAACTAATGCAGAGTAAGAAGAGAAAAGAAAAGTGAATACATATAGCAGTAAATCAAAAGCATTTAAAAAGTTTCTATCATGGACTCAAAATTGTGCTGACTCTACAGTGGATCTGAAAATTTAACGTCAGCATCCTCTTGAGGGTGCTTACAACAGAGGTGCAGAGGAAGGCTGATAAAATTGGTAGAGACCAATATAAAATATACATGTTTATGATGTGTCACACATCACAATATATAAAAGCTAGGAAACATCAAAGGGGAGGAGACTCAACAGGCCTAGAAGGGGAAGATTCCTAGAAAAACTTAGGGCCTTCATGAGAAAGAAGGAAATCCTGGATAAAACGAGTGTATTCTCTGACATAAATCACAGCAAGATCTTCTATGACCCACCTCCCAGAGTAATCGAAATAAAAGTAAAAATAAACAAATGGGACCTAATTAAACTTAAAAGCTTTTGCACAATGAAGGAAACTATAAGTGAGGTGAAAAGACAGCATTCAGAATGGGAGAAAATAATAGCAAATGAAGCAACTGACAAAGAATTAATCTCAAAAAATATACAAGCAGCTCATGCAGCTCAATACCAGAAAATAAACGACTCAATCTAAAAATGGGCCAAAGAATTAAACAGACATTTCTTCAAAGAAGACATGCAGATGGCTAACCAACACCTGAAAAGATGATCAACATCACTCATTATCAGAGAAATGCAAATTAAAACCTCAATGAGGTACCATCTCACGCCAGTCAGAATGGCTGCTATCAAAAAGTCTACAAACAATAAATGCTGGAGAGGGTGTGGAAAAAAGGGAACCCTCTTACACTGCGGGATTATACTTAGTGGGAATGCAAACTAGTACATCCACTATGGAGAACAGTGTGGAGATTCCTTAAAAAATGAAGGAGAACTGCCATATGACCCAGCAATCCCACTACTGAGCATACACACTGAGGAAACTAGAATTTAAAGATAGGTGTACCCCAATGTTCATTGCAGGACTGTTTGCAATAGCTAGGACATGGAAGCAACCTAGATGTCCATCAGCAGACAAATGGATGAGACAGTTGTGGTACATATACATGGAATATTACTCAGCTATTAAAAAGAACACATTTGAATCAGGTCTAATGAGGTGGATGAAACTGGAGCCTATTATACAGAGTGAAGTCAGAAAGAAAAACACCAGTACAGTATATTAACACATATATATATATGGAATTTAGAAAGATGGTAACAATAACGCTATATGTGAGACAGTAAAAGAGACATAAAGAACAGACTTTGGACTCTGTGGGAGAAGGCGAGGGTGGGATGATTTGACAGAATAGCCTTGAAACGTGAAATAGATGACCAGTCCAAGTTTGATGCATAAAACAGGGCACTCAAAGCCGGTGCACTGGGATAACCCAGACGGATGGGATGGGGAGGGGGTGTGGTTCAGGATGGGGAACACATGTATACCCGTGGCAGAGTCATGTCACTGTATGGCAAAAACCACCACAATATTGTAAAGTAATTAGCCTCCAATTAAGTAAGTTTTTTCAAAATTAAAAAAAAAAATCTCCCACCAATGCAGGAGACATGAGTTCTATCCCTTGTCTGGGAAGATCCCACATGCCATGGAGCAACTAAGCCCATATGTCACAGCTATGGAGCCTGGGCCCTAGAGCTTGGGAGCCGTAACTACTGAGCCCATGTGCCCTAAAGCCTTTGCTTTGCAACAAGAGAAGCCACCACCATGAGAAGCCTGTGCCCCACAACTAGAGAAAAGTCCGAGCAGCAATGAAGACCCAGCACGGCCCCCAAAATTTAAAAACAAATTATTTTAAATGAGTTATGAAGCTGAAATACTTATAAAATTTAGTAGACATTAGAAAATCTCATGGACAGAGGAGCCTGGTGGGCTGCAGTCCATGGAGTCGCAAAGAGTCGGACACGACTAAGCAACTAACACACACACACGCACGCACGCACGCACACACACACACACACACACAGTGTATAGCAGTAAGACTATGTGACAGTGTATTGTCCAACTGTTGGCCTTGACCTCTACTTTAGTGTCCTTAACTATCAATTTATTGTTACATCAATAAACATACATTAGATCAATAAATGTCATATCATAGAGTCAAAAAAACTTGAATGTATTATGCTAAGTAAAATAAGTCAGAGAAAGACAAATGCTATATGGTATCACTTATCTGTAGAATCCCCAAAAGCCAAAATTCACAGAAATAGAAAGCAGATGGTGGCTACATGTGTGTGTGTGTGTGTGTGAGCAAGAGAGAAAGTGGTTAGAAGTACAAAAATGCAGATATAAGATGAATACATTCTCATTCATGGTGTTATAGTTAAGAATACTGTATTATATACTTAAAAGTTCCTAAGATATTCCATATTCTCCATACAGAAAACAGTTGCAATTATGTGACATGATGGAACTTTTGCTAATGCTATGGTGACAAACATTTTTCAATATGTAAGTGTCCAGAGTGTACACCTTCAATTTACCCAATGTTATAATCCAGTTGTATCTCAATAAAGTTGGACATTTTTAAATTAAAATAATGTGCCCAAAAAACAAATATTATGACCCTTCTTTTGTCTTTAGAAGGCTGAAAAAGCAAAGACATTTCCTAAGCTTAGAAGTATATACCTGAAACAAAGATATGCGGAGACAAAAATATAGGTACAATACCTAGAGAAGCTGATAACTTTCTGGGAGTTTCTTGATAAAGTACAGGGATGGGAGATGTATATTTGAAACAGAAGAATAACAATGGCAATGGAGAGACGGCAGATTGTGTTAAGACCATTCAAAAAACCTATGAGGATTTAGAAACTCTTCAGACATCATGGATAAAACACTTTCAGTTTTGAATTACTAACAAAAAATTGGTTCCAAGTAACAAATTACTAAGAAAATGAGTCAGTTTAGAGGCAAACTTTTAGGCTGTGTCAACTATCCCCCCCCCCCAAAAAAAAAACAATTATTAGAATTATACTTTGGCAGCTGTCATTAGGAAATAGAATAAATAAAGGTAAACCTTGTGTAAGACTATGTGAGAGTAGACACAGAGTTTGCTCTGCTACTTGTAAATTGTAAAATTATAATGTGAAGTCGATATAAAATAGTCAAAGGATTACTGAATAATCGTAATTGAAGGTGGGAATACTGGTATTCCTCCATAGCTGGATGACAACAAACATAAAATATGATAATATATCTGCACTTTGTTTTGTAAATTAAACTAAGGTGAATGATAGGGCTCTTGTACCCTGTCTTTGAAATTAATAAGAGGAAGAACAATTACAGATGCAGTGTTGTCAGCTTTGAAGATGATGGAAAAAGTCCAGGAGTCAAGGAACAGCAACAGCCTCCAGAAGCTAGAAAAAGCAAAGAGCGGGAACTTTCATAGAGATTCCAGGAAGGAAGCCAGCCCTATTACTTAGCCCCTTGGGATCCATGCCAGATTATAACCTAAATAATCCTAAGATTATGTTTGTGCTGTTTTAAGCTACCCAGTTTGTGGTAATTTGTCAGAGAAACCATTAAAAAAATAGAACACGGGTTTTAGTTTCTTTGGATAAAATACGTAGCTGCATCTATATGTTACACTTTTAAAATGATATAATTGAGAAATAATAGATATTAGAGCTATTACATCTATGGAATAAATGGGAAAAATCTTTAAGAAATAGAAAATACTTAATCTGAGTCATGAGAAATGGTCAGAATTTTGACAGCTGGTGGAAATGAACACTCATGACTGAGTTGGAAGAAAGCCACATAGAAGGTAGAGTTCATTGTGTGTACAATACTAAGGACATAATATGTGTGTAGGGCTATGCTGTTATTCTTGGGTAGGTTTCTGGGGACTCCATAAACATAATATACATAGTGATAACTATTATTATTTTATAAATGAGATGAAAATGCATAGATGTTAACTGTCTGACCTTACTGGTAGGGAGATGGAGCCAGTATTGAACCCTGACAATCTGAGTCCAGAGTCCAGGACTCTAACCACAGTGTTCTTGAGTTCACAGGCTGGAAAGCCAGGAATCAATGCATGGCATGTCCATGAAGCAACCAGGTGACCAGTATGGCACTGGATAGAAGAGGAGGAAACTGGGTCTGAGAGGCAACAGAGGTCAGATTCCATATAGCCTTGTCAGTCACTAGAAGGACATTAGTTCTTACTCTGAGTGAGATGAAAAGCCACTGGGTGGCGTAAATAACCTGCCTTATATTTGTAAATAATTAGTCTTTCTTCAAAGTCGGAACCAAAGATAAAAGCAGAAAAAAACAGTCAGAAATGAGATCTTCCAAGTTAGATAAAGATAAAGGAAAGGAGTGATGAAGACTGGAAGCACAGCCTTCAGAAATATCACACATGATAAAGGAAAGGAGTGATGAAGACTGGAAGCACAGCCTTCAGAAATATCACACATGA
>SJYT01009902.1:88868-156922 GCA_006410635.1 Cephalophus harveyi
ATGTCCATCAGCATCTAAGCCTCCAGTTCCTTTTTTTAAAAAATACACAATGGAGTATTACTCAGCCATGAAAAAGAATTCATTTGAATCAGTTCTAATGAGATGGGTGAAACTGGAGCTGATTATACAGAGTGAAGTAAGAAAGAAAAACACCAATACAGTATACTGATACATATATATGGAATTTAGAAAGATGGTAATGATGACCCTGTATGCGAGACAGCAAGAGACACAGATGTATAGAATGGACTTTTGGACTCTGAGGGAGAGGGAGAGGGTGAGATGATTTGGGAGAATGGCATTGAAACATGTATCCTATCATGTAAGAAACGAAGCACCAGCCTATGTTCGATACAGGATACAGGATGCTTGGGGCTGGTGCACGGGGATGATCCAGAGAGAGGATATGGGGTCGGAGGTGGGAGGGGGATTCAGGATTGGGAGCTCGTATACACCCGTGGTGGATTCATGTCAATGTATGGCAAAGCCAATATGGTATTATAAAGTAAAATAAAGTAAAAATAAAATTAAATAAAAAATGCAGATAATAATATATACCTTGAATGGTTACTACAAAGATCAGTTATAAAATTGTTATGCAACATGTCATACAGTAGCCACTGCACAATTAATAGCCATGACCATCGTCATTGTTGTCATCATGTGAGATGTCATAGAATGTAAACTTGAGGCTTAAAGATGCTTTTAAGTAATTTTCTCAAGATCTTACAGAAATTAACTAGGATTTTGTTTTAAACTAAACATTCTAATACAAAACAATGTGGAGAAAAGTCTGAACTCTACCTCTGTTGGTTTGCATTCAGATACATCTTTCCCGTGATTACTATAATTCACGTGCTCAGTGGAGGAAAGGGTGGTTATCCTCTTAAATGCACAAGCACTAGATCAAATATGAGATAGATAAGCTCCATAAAGAAAAAGGAATCTTCTTAAGTATGGGGATCCAAATATAGCTCCTCAGTTTGCAGAGTCACTGAGGACAGTGGAAGCATGAGCCTTGCCCAGAGAGAATGGAATATTTATGTGCCTCTGATGACATGAAACAATTACCTGTACTGCTTCTCTCTTAGCTTTCGCAAACCCAGCTTTATCCTTTTCTTCCTTGCCATTATTTTTCTTCTCTTCTTCAAGTTTGCTGCAATAAAATACAGAAGATACAAGCTAAATGCAATTTCTCATTCTCTTCAGTAATGTATTTAAAAATGGAGTAAGAATCTTCCAGACCAAACGTCAGATTTAGTTTTCAGTACAAATTTATCCAATCAAGATGTACTAATACTTTTCCCAGTAATGCAGATAAATTCAGTAGTTTACAATCATCCTTAAAAAAAATAAACCTAGTACGCTTTTTTATCAGTATGTGTACCTTGGGTAGTTTTTTTTTTTTTTTTTCCGTTGACTTCAATCAATGATCCAGATAAAAAGTCACAGTTGCCTTGATTTTCTTTTTAATTTTTAAAAAATTTTAAAATTGCTTTTTTTATCTAAATAATTACCATATGAATGATGAGAGCAAGGGGTGATACCATAGCAGATGAGGGGCTCATAATGGCAATGAATCATGTTTTAATATAGAATTAAAATTTTAATATTTTTTCATGGAATTAATATTCAAATTGAAACTCAAGTTTTAGAGTATAATAATGATTCAAGTCCAAAAAGATTCAACAACTAACATTTTGAGGTCAATCATGAGCCTAAAATTCTGACATTCTTGTTATTTTCTACTGACATATAGCATATCAAAGCTGGAAAAATCCTTAGCATTTATCGCGTTTAATATAGTCATCTAATACAGTACTAGCAAATCAAGCAAATAAGAAGAGAACACTGATTTATTGAATTTCAGGCACTTTTTATTGACTGCCCCTGTTAATCTTTCCTCTAAGGAACTATGTGAATATACTTAGATTAGACCAAGACATGTGAAAGTTAAGGGGCAATAACTCTGCACTTCTTTACACAAATATTATTTAAATATTTTTCAGCATTTTAGTGTGAGGCTCACTAGAGGATTGAGAATCTAAAGAGGAGGTGAAAGAGAGGTGGTAATAATCCATCTCTGTATTGTCCTACACAATAGAGCTCTGGCTCCACTCAGAAAAACAGTGGCCCAGAAGACCTGGACATGGCTAAAGAAGACGACTTAGTAAACATCCATCATGGGGCCTGTCTCTTACAGATTTCACTCTCTTACAGTAAGCCACTTATCAGAGTATTTATTTCACCTGCATATGGTAATGGCCCTGAAAATATAAATGCAATCCATTCTATTCCATTTCTTGTTTAGGCTATTTTAGAAGTGTTTACACACTGACCCCAGAGACTTCTGTTCAGTTGGTTTTCCCTTAACTGGTATCTGAGTATACTCACAGAATCATAAAATGTCAGGGGTGGGGGACCAAGCACTTAATCTCACCCAGATCATCAAACTTCTGGTCGCTTTTTTGTTACAAATGATAATTGTCAGGTGTCAAAAACATATTTGCACTAAATTAAGACTCTTCCCATGCCTTAGCTAGAAGATAGAAAGATAGCTGAATAGAAGATAACATTGTCATTGTGTGATCCAGTGTTACTTAATGTCTTTTCCATGTGCTTTTAAAATTGTCTAGCATTCAAGTCATGGTCTATATTCTACACATTTATGGAGAAACTGAGACTCAGGGCTGATAAATTATAAAGAGAATGAAGGGGAGAGAAGAGCTTAGACACTCACAACAGGCTTGCACACATGGCACACTTGTTTCCATGCATTTTGCCATCCGGGCCACGGACAGGGTCATTTTCCCTGGTGCATATGAGCATTCCATTCCTCACCTGGTTCCGAAACTCACTGCAGAGTTCCTAGAAAATGAAGAAAATACACTCTCAGAGAGTGGTTTTCTACCCTTCCTACACTTCTGTCTGTTATGAAGAAGAAGTAATGCAGAGTTAAGGAAAAAAAAAAAGTGATTACGTGTAGCAGTAAATCAGTAAGCATTTAAAAGTCTTCTATAGGGGACTCAGAATTGCACTGACTGTTTAGTGGATCTGAAAATGTTTAACGTCAGCATCCTCTTGAGGGTGCTTACAATAGAGGTGCAGAGGAAGGCTGATAAAATTGGTGGAGACCAAAATATATATGTTTATGATGTGTCACACATCAGTCTATAAAAGCTAGGAAACATCAAAGGGGAGGAAATTCAACAGGCCTAGAAGAGGAGGCTTCCTGGAAAAACTGAGAATATTACTAGGTCTTCATGATAAAGAAGGAAATCCTGCCATTTACAACAATTTGGACAAAACTTGAGTGTATTATGCTAAGTAAAATAAGAGAAAAACAAGTACTGTATAGTATCACTTATCTGTGGAATCCCCAAAAGTCAAATTCACAGAAACTGAATTAGATGGTGTTTACTGTGTGTGTGTGTGTGTGTGTGTGTGTGAGAGAGAGAGAGAGAGAGAGAGAAAGTAATCAAAGGATACGATCTTGCAGTTATAAGTTCTAGTTCATGGTGATTATAGTTAACAATACTGTATTATATATGTAAAAGTTCTTAAGAGACTAAATGTTCTCCACACAGAAGACAAATGTAATTATGTGACATGATGGAGTTGTTCACCAAAGCTTTGGTGGCAAGCATTTTCCGACTTATAAGTTACCAAATCAACAAGCTATACACCTTACCCAATGTTTTAATTCAATTATATCTCAGTTAAGCTGGACATTTTTAAATGAATGTGCCCCCCCCCCAGGAAAAGAATATTATGAGCCTCCTTTTGTCTTTAAAAGGCTGAGAAAGAAGAGAAAAAACATTCTCAAACTAAATAAAGACCTATCTGAAATAAAGATCTGGGGAGAGCAAATAGGAAAGTATGATGCCTGGAGAAACTGACTGACATCTTTTTGAGAGTTACTTGACAGAGAGAGTCCAGGCATGGAGGATGCATATTTGAAACAGAAGAATAACAGTGGGAGTGGAGAGAAGGAGGAATGTGTTAAGATCATTCAAAAAGCTTAGAGGATCTTAGAAACTGATCAGACATTCTGGATAGAACAAATTTTCAGCTCTGAATGACTAATATTAATAAAAAGATCATTCCAGGTAACAGAGTTATTGAGAAAATTAGTCAGTACAAAGGAAAACTTTTAATTTCTGTTGACTTCCCCCCTCCCCCCCCTCTCTGAAATTATTAGGCTTATACTTTTGCAACTCTTGTTAGGAAATAGAATAAAGATAAACTTTCTATAAGACTATTTGACTGTGGTGGTGGAGAAGACTCTTGATAGTCCCTAGGACAACAAGGAGATCCAACCAGTCAATCCTATAGGAAAGCAACCCTGAATATTCATTGGAAGGACTGATGCTGAGGCTGAAGCACCAATACTTTGGCCACCTGATGTGAAGAACTGACTCATTGGAAAGGACCTTGATGCTGGGAAAGATTGAAGGCAGGAGGAGAAGGGGATGACTGAAATGGTTGGATGGCATCACCAACTCAATGGACATCGTTTGAGCAGGCTCCGGGAGTTAGTGATGGACAGGGAAGTCTGGTGTGCTACAATCCATGGTGTCGCAAAGACTTGGACATGACTGAGTGACTGAACTGAACTGAGAGTAATCCAACAGAGTTTGTGTTGGGGCCCAGCCCCGGTGGATCTAGGGTAATTTGAAGCGGGGACGGAGTCAGCATCCTAAGAAAGAACTATTTAATTAGAAAAGAGAGATTAGGAAGAAATAGTGTAATAGGAAAATTTAGTGGAGGAAAAGAGGCTGAATAACTTGGTTTACGTGGAAAACCAATAAAACTTCAAGATAAGGAGTTTGTACCATTTACGTAGGCCACCGGCGCCCGCTTGAATAGCGGAGGGTGCCCCGCCTTGGGCTCTCTCGCGTGTGGGTCTTAGAAGCCAGGGCAAGTAAGTAGACATGGTGAGCCTCCACGTTCTAGATGGGAATTCAGCCAGAAAAACGGTGAACAAGAAAGAACGACACGGGGGAATCAGTCTTTCCAGGAACTGATCCCGTTTCTTTATTTTGCAGGTCCACTTTTATACTGTTAGTTATACATAGAGATAGATGTAAGAAAGAGAGTCACGCAGGGTCAGCTGCTCCGACCCTTATCAGCATATCTTTGTATTTACAAAGTTTTACATTTGTTCACAATATCTTCTGGTCTGGAGACCGATCAACATTTTATGGCCCCGCCTTACTTTCTATTGATAAAGGTTAATCAATCAGAAAACTTGTTTCCCCTTAAGATCTATTTAGTCTTAAGATAGTGATAAAGTTACATTTTTACATAGCAAGGACACAGTGATTTTAAGACTTTCAAATACTCCAAACTCTCTGTGCTGTTTATGGTTGATAGGTAGTAAACAATCATGTGCATAGTAACAAGAGTGTAGATAATCCTGTCACACAAGCTAGTCTGCCAACAGAGAGGTTTGACCTGAGACACCCTTGTCATGCCCAAGAGATTTATTATCTGGAGTCCTAAGTTAACTCATTTACAGAGAGAGGTGGTGGGGAATAGCCCCCCATAAAGTCAGAGGTGTAGGTGAGAACATAAAGCAGTAAAGTAGGCAGACTCTGGTTTTGGGGGTAGACGCTCGAGAACAGGGGGTCTCCTGAGGCTCGATCCCGCCTTTGCATATGCTGAGCCTCCTTCCTCATGACCTTTGCCACGGGCGGAGTTCCTCATGCCAGCTCCCGACAAGTTTGCTCTGCTACTTGTAAAAAAGTACAATTATAAAATCACGTAATGCAGATTTAAAACAAAGAGTCAAACGATTTACTTAATAATCATAATTGAAGGTGGGAATACAAGTATTCATCCATAGCTGGATCCTGACAAAAATCAAATATGATATTCAGTTCAGTCACTCATTCATGTCCGACTCTTTGTGACCGCATGAATCGCTGCACGCCAGGCCTCCCTGTCGATCACCAACTCCCGGAGTTCACCAAAACTCATGTCCATCGGAGAAGGCAATGGCATCCCACTCCAGTACTCTTGCCTGGAAACTCTCATTGACGGAGGAGCCTGGTAGGCTGCAGTCCATGGGGTCGCTGAGTCGGACACAACTGAGCGACTTCACTTTCACTTTTCGCTTTCATGCATTGGAGAAGGAAATGGCAACCCATTCCAGTGTTCTTGCCTGGAGAATCCCAGGGATGGCGGAGCCCAGTGGGCTGCTGTCTGTGGGGTCGCACAGAGTTGGACACGACTGAAGTGACTTAGCAGCAGCAGCAGTAGCAGCAGCATGTCCATTGAGTCAATGATTCCATCCAGCCATCTCATCCTCTGTCGTTCCCTTCTCCTCCTGCCCCCAATCCCTCCCAGCATCAGAGTCTTTTCCAATGAGTCAACTCTTCACATCAGGTGGCCAAGTACTGGAGTTTCAGCTTTAGCATCAGTCCTTCCAAAGAACACCCAGGACTGATCTCCTTTAGAATGGACTGGTTGGATCTCCTTGCAGTCCAAGGGACTCTCAAGAGTCTTCTCCAACACCACCGTTCAAAAGCATCAATTCTTTGGTGCTCAGCTTTCTTCAGTCCAACTCTCACATCGATACATGACTGCTGGAAAAACCATAGCCTTGACTGGATGAACCTTTGTTGGCAAAGTAATGTCTCTGCTCTTTAATATGCTATCTAGTTTGGTCATAACTTTCCTTCAAGGAGTAAGCGTCTTTTAATTTCATGGCAGCAATCACCATCAGCAGTGATTTTGGAGCCCCAAAAAATAAAGTCTGACACTGTTTCCACTGTTTCCCCATCTATTTCCCATGAAGTGATGGGACCGGATGCCATGATCTTCGTTTTCTGAATGTTGAGCTTTAAGCCAATTTTTTCACTCTCCCCTTTCACTTTCATCAAGAGGCTCTTTAGTTCTTCTTCACTTTCTGCCATAAGGGTGGTGTCATCTGCTTATCTGAGGTTATTGATATTTCTCCCGGAAATCTTAATTCCAGTTTGTGCTTCTTCCAGTCCAGCGTTTCTCATGATGTACTCTGCATAGAAGTTAGATAAGCAGGGTGACAATAACACAGCCTTAATGCACTCCTTTTCCAATTTGGAACCAGTCTCTTGTTCCATGTCCAGTTCTAACTGAATTATATTCTTTGCAGCCAAAGATGAAAAGCTCTATACAGTCAGCAAAAACAAGACCGGGAGCTGACTCAGATCATGAACTCCTCATTGCCAAATTCAGACATAAATTGAAGAAACTAGGGAAAGCCACTGGACCATTCAGGTATGACCTAAATCAAATCCCTTACAGTGGAAGTGACAAATAGATTCAAGGGATTAGAGCCGATAGAGTGCCTGAAAAATTATGGATGGAGGTTTGTGACACTGTACAGGAGGCAGGGATCGAGACTATCCCCAAGAAAAGGAAATGCAAAAAGGCCAAATGGCTGTCTGAGGAGGCCTTACAAATAGCTGTGAAAAGAAGAGAAGTAAAAGGCAAAGGAGAAAAGGAAAGATATGCCCATGTGAATGCAAAGTTCCAAAGAATAGCAAGGAGAGATAAGAAAGCCTTCCTCAGTGATCAATGAAAAGAAACAGGAAAACAATAGAATGGGAAAGACTAGAAATCTCTTGAAGAAAATTAGAGATATGAAGGGAACATTTCATGCAAAGGTGGGTACAATAAAGGACAGAAATGGTATGGACCTAACAGAAGCAGAAGATATTAAGAAGGGGGGCAAGAATGCACAGAACTAAACAAAAAAGATCTTCATGACCCAGATAATCACAATGGTGTGATCCTTCACCTAGAGCCAGACATCCTGAAATGCAAAGTCAAGTGGGCCGTAGGGAGCATCATTACCAACAAAGCTAACAGAGGTGATGGAATTCCAGCTGAGCTATTTCAAATCCTAAAAGATGATCCTGTGAAAGTGCTGCACTCAGTTTGCCAACAAATTTGGAAAACTCAGCAGTGGCCACAGAACTGGAAAAGGTCAGTTTTCATTCCAATCCTAAAGAAAGGCAGTGCCAAAGAATGCTCAAACTACCACACAGTTGTTCTCATCTCACACGCTAGCAAAGTAATACTCAAAATTGTCCAAGCCAGTCTTCAACAGTACATGCACTGTGAACTTCCAGATGTTCCAGCCGGTTTTAGAAAAGGCAGAGGAACCAGAGATCAAATTGCCAACATCTGTCGGATCATTGAAAAGGCAAGAGAGTTCCACAAAGACATCTACTTCTGCTTTATTGACTATGCCAAAGCCTTAGACTGTGTGGATCAAAATAAACTGTAGAAAATTCTGAAAGAGATGGGAATACCAGACCACCTGACCTGCCTCTTGAGAAACCTGTATGCAGGTCAGGAAGCAACAGTTCGAACTGGACATAGAACAACAAACTGATTCCAGATAGGAAAAGGAGTACGTCGAGACTGTATATTGTCAACCTGCTTATATGCAGAGTACACCATGTGAAATGCTGGGCTGGATGAAGCACAAGCTGAATTCAAGATTGCTGGGAGAAATATCAATCACCTCAGATATGCAGATAACACCACTCTTATGGCAAAAAGCAAAGAAAAAATAAAGAGCCTCTTGATGAAAGTGAAAGGGGAGAGTGAAAAAGTTGGCTTAAAGCTCATCATTCAGAAAAGTAAGATCTGGCATCTGGTCCCATCACTTCATAGGAAATAGATGAGGAAACAGTGGAAACAGCAACAGACTTTATTTTGGGGGGCTCAAAAATCACTGCAGATGGTGATGGGAGCCATGAAATTAAAAGACGCTTGCTCCTTGGAAGAAAAGTGTCCAACCTTTTCTTGACCAACCTAGACAGCATATTGTAAAGCAAAGATATTACTTTGCCAACAAAGGTCCATCTAGTCAACACTATTGTTTTCCAGTGGTCATGTATGGATGCGAGAGTTGGACTGTGAAGAAAGCTGAGCGCTGAAGAATTGATGTTTTTGAACTGTGGTGTTGGAGAAGACTCTTGAGGGTCCCTTGGGCTGCAATGATATCAAACCAGTTCATCCTAAAGGAAATCAGTCCTGAATATTCATTGGAAGGACTGATGCTGAAGCTGAAACTCCAATACTTTTGCCACCTGATGCAAAGAACTGACTCATTTGAAAAGACCCTGATGCTGGGAAAGATTGAAGGTAGGAGGAGAAGGGGACAAAAGAGGATGAGATGGTTGGATGACATCACTGACTCAATGGATATGAGCTTGAGTAAACTCCGGGAGTTTTTCATGGACAGGGAGGCCTGGTGTGCTGCAGTCCATGAGGTCACAAAGAGTTGGACACGACTGAGTGACCAAACGGAACTGAAATTATATATATAGAGAGAGTTCCCTGTACTATACAGTAGGTTCCTGTTAGTTATCTATTTTATTTATAAAAGAAAAGAAAGTGAAGTCGCTCAGTTGTGTCTGACTCTTTGCGACCCCATGGACTGTAGCCTCCAGGCTCCTCTATCCATGGAATTTTCTAGGCAAGACTACTGGAGTGGGTTACCATTTCCTTCTCCAGGTGATTTTCCCTACCCAAGGATCGAACCCAGGTGTCCGCATTGCGGGTAGACATTTTACTGTCTGAGCCACCAGGGAATCCCAGGTTTTATATATAGTAATGTGTGTATGTTACCTCCCAATCTCTCAGTTTACCGCCCCTCCCAACTTTGTCTCTAGGTAACTTTAAATTTGTTTTCTACATCTGTGACTCTATTTCTGGTTTTTAAATAGGTTTATTTGTACCACTTTTTTTAGATTCCACATATAAGCAATATCATATGGTATTTGTCTTTCTGTGTCCCATAAAAATTAAAAAGGGGAGCATTTATGCTAATGAGATACTTAGAGTGTTATTGTAGAGAAGTCGTGTTAGGGTATAATATAAGAATTTGTGATAAAATTACCTTTGCATCTTCTCTTTTAACCTTTGCTTTTGCTCTGTCTTCTTGCTGACTGTAAGAAACAGGAAAAAAGAGAAATGAAATGAATCTTAATATGGCAGATTCTTAACACTCACAGGTTGATCATTCATTGCTTTCATTATTCTCAAGCAACTCCAATGGTACAGTTGTAGTAGGTGTCATTTTATTGGGTAATAATTAGGATGATTTATTTCATCTCAAGAACGGTATTCAAGAAATAATCACTTAATTAACAAGGAAACCTATTTAGCTTCTCAGCAAATAACTTGCAATAGGACTTTCTTACTTGCTGATTCTTTTGCATTTCCAAAAGGTACAAAACTCTTCATGCAAGTCAAGGCGTTAGTGGCTCAGTCATGTCCGACTTTTTGCTACTCAATGGATTGTAGCCCACCAGGCATCTCTGTCCTTGGAATTCTCCAGGCAGTAATGCTGGAGTGGGTTGCCATTCTCTTCTCCAGGGGATTTTCCAGACCCAGGGATTGAACCTGGGTCTTCTTTGTTGCAGGCAGATTCTTTACTGTCTGAGCCACCAGGGAAGTCCCCTCCAAAAAAAACTCTTTATAAAGTGGTAATATTTAGCTTCTGGGAGGAGTATAGCATGATGATTAAGAAGAAAGACTCTGCAGCAAAACTGAACAAGAAACACAGAAAGTGTCAACCTGTCTCTGTCTTTGTCATCTTTAAGTGCGGGAGATAGCGTGGAAGGATAGGAGAAGTAACAAGAATACTTCTCCCATAGGACTGTTGTGAGCATTACATAAGTTGATACATGCCAAGCAATTAGAATAAGTATCTGGTATATAATAAAGGGATTGATAAAAGTGATCAATATCATCAGCATTATCAGCATTATTGAAAGTTAACTCTCCAAGAACAGGCATAGAGTAACAGCTCTTAGCCATTTTGGAAAAGTAACAGTGTTGCAAATTGAGTTTAATATGCTCAGTCTAGAGCAAATTTGATCTATAATGCAGATAATTCAATCATATTATAGAGACAAAAATAATTTTTATATGTTACAATCAGCATAAGTTCTCATTGATCAAATTAAAACTTAAAAAGTTGAGAACTCTATTTGTATATGCTATTAAAGTGTGCAAGAAATGACTATGGAGGAATTTATCATTCTTAAGAAAGGCAATAGCCTTTGGTAACATATACTTAAAATATGAGATAATAAAACTTTAATTGAATAAAGAATTTTTACATTGAGGGAAGAAACTAAAATAGCTCCAAAAGTGTGGAGTTTCTTAAACTTCATTATTTGAAAACTGATCCAAAATTTATTATGAGTCTAAATTGTCTATTAAGATTTAACACATTTCCTTTTCATAATGTAGTCAGAGGAAACAGCAGAGATGACCACTAGGTGCCAGTCTTACTTCCTCATCTCTGAAAGATTAATATCAAGAATAGACTGAAATAAGCCTCAGTTCAGTTCAGTTGCTCAGTCATGTCCGGCTCTTTGCGACCCCATGAATCGCAGCACGCCAGGCCTCCCTGTTCATCACCAACTCCCGGAGTTCACTCAGACTCACGTCCGTGAAGTCAGTGATGCTATCCAGCCATCTCATCCTCTGTCCTCCCCTTCTCCTCCTGCCCCCAATCCCTCCCAGCATCAGAGTCTTTTCCAATGAGTCAACTCTTCACATGAGGTGGCCAAAGTACTGGAGTTTCAGCTTCAGCATCATTCCTTCCAAAGAAATCCTAGGGCTGATCTCCTTCAGAATGGATTGGTTGGATCTCCTTGTAGTCCAAGGGACTCTCAAGAGTCTTCAACACCACAGTTCAAAAGCATCAATTCTTTGGCACTCAGCTTTCTTCACAGTCCAACTCTCACATCCATACATGACCACAGGAAAAACTATAGCCTTGACTAGACGGACCTTTGCTGCCAAAGTAATGTCTCTGCTTTTAAATATCCTATCTAGGTTGGTCATAACTTTTCTTCCAAGGAGTAAGTGTCTTTTAATTTCATGGCTGCAGTCACCATCTGCAGTGATTTTGGAGCCCCCAAAAATAAAGTCTGGCACTGTTTCCACTGTTTCCCCATCTATTTCCCATGAAGTGATGGGACCAGATGCCATGATCTTTGTTTTCTGAATGTTGAGCTTTAAGCCAACTTTTTCATTCTCCACTTTCCCTTTCATCAAGAGGCTTTTGAGTTCCTCTTCACTTTCTGCCATAAGGGTGGTGTCATCTGCATATCTGAGGTGACTGATATTTCTTCTGGCAATCTTGATTCCAGCTTGTGCTTCATCCAGCCCAGCATTTCTCATGATGTACTCTGCATATAAGTTAAATAAGCAGGGTGACAATTGACGTATTCCTTTTCCTTTTTGGAACCAGTCTGTTGTTCCATGTCCAGTTCTAACTGTTGCTTCCTGATCTGCATATAGGTTTCTCAAGAGGTAGTCAGGTGGTCTGGTATTCCCATCTCTTTCAGAATTTTCCACAGTTTATTGTGATTCACACAGTCAAAGGCTTAAATACATGTAAATGTTACTACCAAAAGTTGATAATGGCTTTTCTAAATAATTATACCCTGTCTATACCCTACAATGAGAAATCTTATCATTTTCTTCATTTTTCTGTGCCAAACTTTATATCATCCTCATCTTCTCTGGGCCTTAATTTTTTTTCATCTATAACTTGTGATGATATCAAACCCATTACATACGGTTGTTGTGAAGATTAAATGAGACTGGTCAGCAAAGCCCTCAACAAGTATATGCTGATTATATGCATTCAATAAATGTTGGTTATGATAATTATATGGTCATTGTTGTGATTTCCATGTAACAGATTTTTTTAGTGTTTCCATGGCTCTCTCACACTATGAGACAAATCTCCTGGGTTATATTGCTCTCAGCTAGGGAAGATGGAATGACTAAGTCCTTTCAGAAATTCTGTGGCTGCTGCTAATTTGCTTCAGTTGTGTCCGACTCTGTGTGACCCCATAAATAGCAACCCACCAGGCTCCCCTGTCCCTGGGATTCTCCAGCCAAGAACACTGGAGTGGGTTGCCATTTCCTTTTCCAATGCATGAAAGTGTAAAGTGAAAACTGAAGTCACTCAGTCGTGTCTGACTCTTAGTGACCCCATGGACTGCAGCCACCAGGCTCCTCCGTCCATGGGATTTTCCAGGCAAGAGTACTGGAGTGGGTTGCCATTGCCTTCTCCTTCATAAATTTTAGGCATATAGAAAATAGAGTATCCCTTGGGACAAACAGCAAAAGACTTAGGAAAATCATTGACTCTGGTTTAAGAGGACATGCCACATTGTCTATTGAGAATAGAGTCATACTTTAGTCCCTATAAATGGGGTATTGAACTCCTGCACAATAAAATCATCATTTCTGAAGCAGTTGTTCTCTATCACAGAGTTCATCTTCATGTTGTATCCAAATCTGTCTCCCTGTATCTTTCATCAGTTTTAATCCTGTTGCTTGCAGTCACACAGAATGAGTAGAAAGAAAAATAGTGAACCAAAACAAAAAATTCCTAAAATCTGCTATATACCATAATGATATCAATATATATAGTCTCATGTATTTCCTCTTTCAGTTAATAATCCTTCAGAAAACTAAAAGCATTTAGTGTGGTTTTCACAGAGTAGTCTCTTCTCTGAAAAAAAGATCTTTCTGAAATGTCCTGAAATGATTCTGTATTCTTTGTGTCACAGAAGTTACCATCTGAAAATTCTCCATTTGATTTTTAGTTTTGGATTTGTTTTTGTTTTTCAGTTCATTTAAATGTGACACAGAAAAAAAGGCTAGCTAAGCCTAAGAGGAAAATGTGTTATTCATAATTATTTGAAAACTTCCCTTAGCAGTTCCCTATCCCCAAGCTTCAGAAGCCCTGGGCTCTACTCACAAGAAGGCCTCGCACATAGAGCAGGTGTTTCCGTGCATCTTCCCATCAGGGCCCTGGATGGGGTCATTTTCTCGAGTACAGAGAAGCTGTCCATTCTTCCTGGATTTGCGGTATTCGCTGCACAGCTCCTGTGAAATCAAGGAGGGAAGTCTGAGCTGTTGAACACAAGTTGGATCAGATTGCAAAAAATCCTGAAGTTTAGACTTTTTTTTCTCAAATTGGGCTCATCAGTTGGTAAATTTTAGAATAAGTTTGAGGACACAAGCAATTTTGAAATGGTGGAAGTTATAGACCCTCAACCTAGAAACAGTTATCTATGCACATGTCTACATGCACACATATAAACAAATACACAAACACAAACTGTATTCGTGTTTCATACGGTTTTAGAGAATTTATGGGTGCCCTGAATGCCACTTATGGATCCCAGGTCCATATGCCTCTGACTTGTTGTAGAAGGTCCTCTTACCTCAAAGGAAGGTGTAGTCGCAGTTTGTCTTTTATTTCTTGATTCACCTTCCTTCTTTTTCTTTTCTTTTTCTTCCGCTTGGCTAAAAGAGAGTCATTTAAAGAGAAATGGGAGAAGGCAATGGCACCCCACTCCAGTACTCTTGCCTGGAAAATCCCATGGATGGAGAAGCCTGGTAGGCTGCAGTCCATGGGGTCGCTGAGGGTCAGACATGACTGAGCGACTTCACTTTGACTTTTCACTTTCGTGCACTGGAGAAGGAAATGACAACCCACTCCAGTGTTCTTGCCTGGAGAATCCCAGGGACGGGGGAGCCTGGTGGGCTGCCATCTAGGGGGTTGCACAGAGTCGGACACGACTGAAGTGACTTAGCAGTAGCAAAGAGAAATGAGTAAGAATTCTAGAATATCCAGATTGAAAGTGATCTAAAGTACTCAAATATTTGATTATTACAGTTGATATAAATTATGAACTATGTGTGAACTGTTGGGCATATTCGTATGTTTGCTAGTGATCTGTCACATTATTTCAGATCCCACTCCACAAGGGTGTGATCCTTGTTTCAGATCATTTACACTCCCATGGGAACTCAACCAGCAAGTGATAAGAATCATTCTTGGATTATTACAACATTGTGCTCAAATGTGCCACACACACACAAATGCCACTGACAAGAAACAGACACAATTTAAGAAAGAGAATAAAGCTCCCAAAGAGAGAGAGATGAAGCAGAAAGGACAGAACCCTCCCTCATTTTCCCAGCAGCAGCTCTACTCACAAGAAGGCCTCACACATGGAGCAGGTGTTGCCATGCATCTTCCCATCTGGGCCCTGGACGGGATCGTTCTCTCTGGTGCAGGGGAGTTTCCCATTTCTCACAAACTGGCGGTATTCACTGCACACCTCCTGCCAAAATAGAGAAGGTAATCTAGAAATACATTTCATCCCCATTCAAAGCAGAAGTTCAAAGCATCTCCATTGGTAGAAACTAATCTTTTGAGTCCAGGACTTTAGTTGTGTTTCTCTCAAATATAAAATTCAACTCAAGAAGCAAAACTCATGATTTGCTAAGAGATGGAAATAAACAAGACATCAGAGGATGCATAATAAAAGAGGGAGGCAAGTAAACTCTACTAGACATAGGATGAAATAAGTACACACATACAGGTCCAAGAAAATCTGAGAACCCACATGTTGGGATCATGAAATCTGATTGTGGAAATCAGGGAAGATGTTTTCTGGGAATTAGAATAATTTGAGTGAGACTTTGAAGAGTAAGTAGGATTTTCCTGGTTAAGAAATAGATTGAGAAATATACATTTGAGATTGCTAAAATGAGCTGAGGGACACATGTTGGAGACTACATGGCATATACTGCAGCACCTGAATTTCTGAATGGCAGTACGGAGCCAAATAAGAGGGCTAAGGAGACTAAAATGCATCCTTCAGTTGATAATGAGTTATTTGTGCATTTTAAGAAGATAAGTATTATGATCTGGTTGATATTTTGAAACTTTAGTCCAGCTGTGTTAGGGAGAATGGCTGGATTAAGAAAAAAAAATTAGAAAGGGAGGATTTGACTTTTAGCATTTAAACAAGTTACAATAACTTACATAGGGCTATGAAAATGAATATTGTAGCATTTCAAAGGTAAAACCCATGTTTTTTCCAGGTGTGCAAGGTATTTTTTAGCCCAACTCAGAGGTGAAATTTCAAAAATTCACCTGTAGAAAATACACACCAAGTGTCTCTGAAAACTGAGTAGCAAAAGCTAGTCCAGTCTGTTGCACGATAAAAGTAGACCAGCACTCATTTTTTTTTTTTCCCCAGACTGCAAATAAGTCCTTTTCATTGTACAGAGTTAGTCTCTGAAGCAGCAAGAGTTGATCAGTCTGCCATAGCATGCATCTCAATGTCATCTCTAGATTGAAGGGTTAGGGTTTTCTGGGGATTTTTGCAGGACAGTATGCCAGCATTTAGGTTCTTTGAAGTTTGTTCAAATTATAGTCTACTCACTGCATATGAAGGTGCTTTTCCAGATTCTCTTTTACTTCTTGCTTTTGCTTCAGCCTTTTTCTTTTCTTCAGCTTCTGCTTGGCTGAATGAGGGGGTGGAAAAAGGACAGATCCATGGAACCAAACCCAGGCAATGGCTTCTCCATGTTCCTGCACTGCTAATCTGTCCCCCCTCCTTAGGAAGGAGCAGCTTGGCCCCTTTATCACTACATATTAATGAGAAACAGCACACAACAGCCTCCATTGTGATAAAGTACCATATCTTCTTCATAGCTTCTGCTTAACACTGAAATAAAGATAGCAATACTTATGGATCTGGGAGACTTGCTTTCTGAAAATTACCTTTCTTGACCATGCTCAGAAAAGGAACATCATCAGCATTCATCAAGGAGATACCAAAACTGCTAGCTTGGTGACATTATACCTGGAGGCTGAAAGTGGCCTTACCAAAGTACACTGACTGGTCCCCTTGTTTTCACAGAGACAAGGTGAAGTAGTGAGGGCTTTGCTTATAATCTCAGGATGTGACCATAACTAACCAAGAGCTTTCATCTCAAGTCTATGTTCAATCTACCACGTCATATATACCCTAGCTTTTATTAATTCAATTTATATGTACTGCTTACTCAAGACTGTGTTCTCTATAAGGAAATGTAGGATGGATAGAAAAAGATTAGTAATTGCCATACCTTGATAAGCCAAATGAGCCTGTTTGTTTTGTACAATGGAATTGTATGATATGTACAGTTAACTGATGGTATTTCAACCATACATGGTTGTCAGTCAAAGCAAAAGGTCAAACTAAATGTAGTGAACTACTTAATCTGAACTCAACCAAATAAACTGAGCCCAATCCCAGATTCTGAAACCAAACTCAATTATAACTTACTGAGAAATGTCACATTATAAAAAGAAACATGTACTATTATTTTATGAGTTCATGGATGTTTCATGTACAACTTCAATAATCAATTTCTGCAGTTTATGTGTTAATTTGGGGAAGACTAAATGCCTATAAACTTGTACAACAGGTTCACAATATGAAGCTTCAGCAGTAGGAGAATTTGATATTTGTGTAAATCAGGATGTTCCAGTGCGAAGGAATAGATGTTAGGGAAAACAGACATCTTGGCATAAATAGCTCTAGATACTTACTCCCGCCTCTATTATTAACATTCTCTGTGTAACTTCTGTAGCTCCCTCCCCAGTTCTGAAAACAGGCTAATTCTATTAAATTACTATAGGATCCTTTTACTCCTCAACATTCTAAAAGTCTGTACTCACTAGAAGGCTTGACACATGGAACACAGGTTGCCATGCATTTTCCCATCTGGTCCACGAATAGGGTCGTTTTCTCTGGTACAGAAAAGTATTCCATTCTTGGCACGATCCTGATACTCACTACACAGTTTCTGAATAATGGAAATCAGGCAGTTTAGAGATGGTTTTTTGTTTATAAATATATGACATTCTTTATCAAAGATGTTAGAAAAGAGGAATTAAAGATAAAAAATAAAACCTTTAGGGTTTAGAATTTTCTAAAATTTGTGATATTTCTCCTTAAAAGATTCATTCACTTAAGTATTAAACAAATGTATTAAGTTAGAGGGATTAAATATGAATGTGATTTGGCCTTTTTATGTTGAATGAAGAGGATAAGGGATTACAATATAAAAAGTTAAGGGATATGATACATGTCTAAATTAAGTGTGCACCAGCATAAAGGAAAGAATGATTCAAGGAAGTTCCCAGAAGAATTTGTACATGAGTTGTATCTTTAGAATGTGTCTAGGAAAACAATGTGGCAAAAAATGTACTCCAGGAGGAATTATGATATGCAAAGCCAGAGGTGTAAAAGAACAGGTTATCTTCAGATAATCTATCACAGCCTTGAGTACAATGGCTAAAGAATTATCAGGACACAAAGAGGAAGATTTGGGAACTGGTCAAAAGGAGAATTTGAAGATAAGGCAGAAACAGACCTCTAAACTTTGAAAAGACTTCTGCACTTTATTCATAGGAAACAGGAAAACAATATTTATAGCAGAGAAAAATCTAATCAGATTTTTGTTTAAAAAGTTTATCCAGTCAGATGTGTGGAGGGTTTAGGTGACTGAAGACTGAAGTTATAGAAGACGAGGGAGGGAGGGAGAGGGAAGGAAGGAAAAGAGAAGGAAGAAATTGAAAATGAAACATAAAAGGATAGCTGGGGGGCATTTGATAGCTAAAATTAAAAGGCTTTGGTAACATAGAATTGAAGGGAGAAAGCAACTGAAACCGAGACCTTAACAATATGAGTTATGTGAAGACAGGAGGTGGACTAAGGGAGTGAGCTATTTTAAGTAGTTTCTTCATGGAGTGAAATGGCCCAGTATACTTTAAACATTAGATTTCCATAATGCCATTGGATTGTGGATGTTTCCTACTCTGAAAACAACATGGAAGATGAATCTTGAGGATTGAGGAGGATGCTGGCTAGAAGTATAGAGACCAGGCAAGATGCCTATGCATCAACGCAAAGGAAAGCTGGTAGGTATCTGAGCTAAGATGGTGAGTCAATGAGTGAAAGTCGCTCGGTCGTGTCCAACTCTTTGCAACCCCATGGGCTATATACAGTCCATGGAATTCTCTAGGCCAGAATATTGGAGCAGGTAACCATTCCATTCTGGGGTAAAAGACACACACACACACCCTGTAAAAGTCATAACTAAGTTGATCAAACTAATCCTTACCTCAGTATCTCTTTTAACTTTTTCATTAGCCTTTCTCAAGATTTCATCTGCTTTATTTTTTTCTTCTGAAAATTGCCGTTTGCTGGAGACAGAAACGCAAAGGGGAATGAATATAGATGTTTTGAATCTTCAAGCAGCAAAACAGTCATTTAGATGCAGGTAGAAACAAACAACTAAGTGTTCCTGAGTTTTAGAACAAACATTTTCTAATCACCCTAAAGCCCTTGATTACACTGAAATCTTTACTATTTTCCCAAAGAACCCCTTTCATTTTGCCTTCAAGTTTGCTGTTTGCCATTTCTTCCCATTGTAGCAATCTTTTTTTGTCATCTTCTCTCTTAAATCTCCCCCAACTTAAATTCTACCTTCTTTAAGAAGACATCCCATACCTCAGAGTGGAAATGAGTTATACATCTTTTACTGTGTTTTCACATTGGATATTCTTCTCTTATAGGATAGTTTTCATTCTCTTTGGCAGAGAGAGTGTGTGTGCATGCACACACACATGTGCACGTGTGCATACACATCCACATATTGCTGTTAGCCTTAAGCTTCTTGAGAGCAAGAATCTTTGTCCATACATTCATCCATTATTTATTCAACATTTGATTAGTAATTACTTTTTGGCAAGCATTAGATAGCACCCTGGGCATATAGTAGTTTGCAATATGAGCACATATTCTATCTTAGAACTTACAGACCAGTAGAGCAGAGTGATAGTCAATAGATAGTACTAGAAATAATTATACAAATATAAACTATTATGATTGCTATGAAACTATTAAATGTTATAAAGATTGAATTTAATCAGTGATCTTAAGAGATCTTATCCAAGGAAGTACAATTTTGATATGAAATACACAGAAGAGACATTAGCTGACCAACAGAAGAACTAGCAGTTCAGAGGAAAGAGCTTATAAAGTTCAAGGATCTGAAAGAGTGTGATGAGACCTTTCCTGAGCCCTCTTTATATACATCCTAATTTATGTGGTGTGGGATTTGCTCTTTTCCCAGGGCCAGATGTCCAAGATGAAAAGATAGAGTTAATCTAGTTCACATGCTGCTGCTAAGTCACTTCAGTCGTGTCCAACTCTGTGCGACCCCGTAAATGGCAGCCCACCAGGCTCCCCCATCCCTGGGACTCTCCAGGCAAGAACACTGGAGTGGGTGGCCATTTCCTTCTCCAATGCAGGAAAGTGAAAAGTGAAAGTGAAGTTGTTCAGTTGTGTCTGACCCTCAGCGACTCCATGGACTGCAGCCTACCAGGCTCCTCTGTCCATGGGATTTTCCAGGCAGGAGTACTGGAGTGGGGTGCCATTATGAACATGAATTTTTTGTGTGGGCATCCCATCTATTCTGCCACAGTGGGGTAATGTATGTATGTGTGTGCTCAGTTGCTTAGTCATGTCCAACTCTTTTGTGACCCTAAGGACTGTATAGCCCTCCAGGCTGCTCTGTCCATGGAATTTCCCAGGCATGAATGCTAGAGCAGATTGCCATTTCCTACTGCAGGGAATCTTCCTGACCCAGGGAACAAATCCACATCTCTTGTGTCTCCTGCATTGGCAGGCAGATTCTTTACCGCTGCACCACCTGAGAAGCCCTAATGTGGTAATTACTGAAGGAAAATAATCAGCCCTGGTGCCTACTTTTAACTCTCCGTCTGTACATAGGGTTGCAAAGAGTGGGACAGGACTGAGCGCACACACACACTATGACTAGCTCACAAAAAGGCTTACAAAGGTGATGGGAAGAAATGTTCACAAGTATTTTGTGATCCAGTCATCTTACTGGAAACTAGAATCCACTTGTATTAAAAAAGAAATATTAGAGCTTGCTTGTTAGGTGGTATTATGATTTGTAGAGGATATAACAATGCTCAGAAGTTCTCAAGAGCAAATCTTCCCATAAACACTGTTCTTATCCATCATTTTAGTCAATCTTCACTTCACCTTTTGGGTCACTCCAAAGAAACCACATCTATACTTACAAAATTTCAGCACACAGGGCACATTTGTTGCCATGTATCCTGCCATCAGGGCCACGAACAGGGTCACTTTCCCGTGTACAGAAAAGTCTTCCATTCCACACTTGGTTTTCATATTCCTTGCAAAGATCCTTTAAAAAAGACAAGTAACTACATTAAGCACTTTTCTACCCTTTAACCTAGAAAAATGTACATCACGTATTTATTTTCAAAGAATGCCCTATCCAGAAGGTGTTCATAAACACATACAATATATTAAGGAGAGTTAATAAGAAAATAGAAACTATATTGTCAAATTACTTGGTACTTGTATCTACTATGTGGTTCATATACTAAAAGGTAAAAGAGCCTAGGAAAGAATAAGGCTGAGGAAATATTTTCTAAGATCAGATAGTTGCTGTTAACTTTCAAATCTGTGAAAAAAATTAATAAAAGATCTGTCATGGGTTTCCAAAAAAATAAGAACATAACAAAACACAGCAGCCAAGACAAAAGAAATGTTGCCAATAAGCAGAATATAGAATCTGTGAGATAACATATTTAAGAGCTACTTAATAGGAACAAGTCAAGAACAATCTGCATAATCTGCAAGGAGAAAGGAATAAGGTGGTATCCAACAGCATTATGCTTACTGTTTTTCACTTTGTGGATCATTTTAATTTACTCTTCCTCCTTTATCAGTGTTCATTTCTAACACTGCAGGTGAAACCTCAGAGAGTGAACCTAATTTTCTTCACTTTTCACTTAGAATTGTGGGCCATCAAGGCTAACCTTTATCTTTTGTTGTTGTTCAGTTGCTCAGTCATGTCTGACTATTTGTGACCCCATGGACTACAGCACCCCAGGATTCCCTGTCCTTCACCATCTCCTGGAGCTTGCTCAAGATCATGTCCATTGAGTCAGTGATGAAAACCAACCATCTCATCCTCTGTCGTCCGCTTCTCCTCCTGCCTTCAATCTTTCCCAGCATCGGGGTCTTTTCCAATGAGTCAGCTCTTCCCATCAGGTGACCAAAGTATTGGAGCTTCAGCTTTATCATAAGTCCTTCCAATGAATATTTACAATTGATTTTCTTTAGGATTGACTGGTTTGATCTCCTTCCAGTCCAAAGGACTCTCAAGAGTCTTTGGCACCACAGTTTGAAGGCATCAGTTCTATGGCGCTCAGTCTTTTTTATCATCCACCAGTCACATCCATATTTGACTACTGGAAAAACCATAGCTTTGACTAGACGGACCTTTGTAGGCAAAATAATATCTCTGCTGTTTAATACTTTGTCTAGGTTTGTCATAGCTTTTCTTCCAAGGAGCAAACATCTTTAATTTCATGGCTGCAGTCACCATCTGCAGTGATTTTGGAGCCCAAGGAAATACAGTCTGTCACTGTTTCCATTGTTTCCCCATCTATTTGCCATGAAGTAATGGGTTGGGATGCCATGATCTTTGTTTTTTGAATGTTGAGTTTTAAGCCAGCTTTTTCACTTTCCTCTTTCACTTTCATCAAGTGTTTCTTCAGTTCTTCTTCGCTTTCTGCCATAAGGGTGGTGAAATCTGCATATCTGAGGTTACTGATATTTCTCCTGGCAATCTTGATTCCAGCTTGTGCTCCATCCAGCCTGGCATTTCATATGATGTACTCTGCATATAAGTTAAATAAGCAGGGTGACAACATACATCCTTGACATACTGAAGGACTGAAAGTGAAAGTGAAGTCGCTCAGTCGTGTCCAACTCTTTGCGACCCCATGGACTGTAGACTACCAGGCTCCTCCCTCCATGGAATTCTCCATGGCAAGAGTACTGGAGTGGGTTGCCATTTCCTTCTCCAGGGGATCTTCCCAACTCAGGGATCGAACCTGGGTCTCCTGCATTCCAGACAGACGCTTTAACCTCTGAGCCACCAGGGAAGCTTACTGGTCCCATTTTGGAGCCAGTCTGTTATTCCATGTCTAGTCCTAACTGCTGCTTCTTGACCTGCATACAGGTATCTCAGGAGGCAGGTCAGGTGGTCTGGTACTCCCATCTCTTTAAGAATTTTCCACAGTTTGTTGTGATCCACACAGTCAAAGGCTTGAGCGTAATGAAGCAGAAGTAGTTTTTTTTCTGGAATTCTCTTGTTTTTCCTATGATCCAGCAGATGTTGGCGATTTGATCTCTGGTTCCTCTGCCTTTTCTAAATCCAGCTTGTGTATCTGGAAGTTCTCATTTCACATACTGTTGAAGCCTAGCTTGAAGCATTTTGAGCATTACTTTGCTAGCATGTGATATGAGTGCAGTTGTGTGGTAGTTTGAATATTCTTTGGAATTGTCTTTCTTTGGGAAGGAAAACTGACCTTTTCCAGTTCTGTGGCCACTGCTGAGTTTTCCAGATTTGCTGGGATACTGAGTGCAGCACTTTCACAGCAACATTTTTTATGGTTTGAAATAGCTCAGCTGGAATTCCATCACCTCTACTATCTTTGTAGTGATGTTTCCTAAGGCCCACTTGACTTCACACTTCAGGATGTCTGGCTCTAGGGGAGTGATCACACTATCATGGTTATCTGGGTTATTAAGATCTTTTTTGTATAGTTCTTCTGTGCATTCTTCCACCCATTCTTAATTTCTTCTGCTTCCATTAGGTGTGTACCATTTCTATCCTTTATTGTGCCTATCTTTGCATAAAATGTTCCCTTGGTATCTCTAATTTTCTTGAAGAGATCTCTAGTTTTTCCTATTCTATTGTTTTTCTATTCTTCTGTTTTTCTATTGTCTTTCCTATTCTATTTCTTTGCATTGTTCACTTAAAAAGGCTTTCTAATCTCTCCTTGCTATTCTCTAGAATTCTGCATTCAGATCGGTATATCTTTCCTTTTCTCCTTTGCCTTTTGCATCTCTCCTTTTCTCAGCTATTTTTAAGGCCTCCTCAGACAGCCATTTTGCCTTTTGTATTTCTTTTTCTTGGGGGTGGTTTTGATCACCACCTGTACAATGTTACGAATCTCTGTCCATAGTTCTTCAGGCACACTATCTATCAGATCTAATCCCTTGAATCTATTTGTCACTTCCACAATTGTAAAGGATTTGATTTAGGTCATATCTGAATGGCCTAGTTGTTTTCCCTAGTTTCTTCAGTTTAAGCCTGAATTTGGCAATAAGTGGTTCATGATCTGAGCCACAGTCAACTCCTGGTCTTGTTTTTGCTGATTGTTTAGAGCTACTCTATCTTTGGTTACAAAAAATATAATCAATCTGACTTAAGTATTGACCATCTGGTGATGTCACAGTGCAGAATTGTCTCTTGCTATTACCAGCGTGTTATCTTGGCAAAACTCTGTTAGACTTTGTCCTGCATTATTTTATACTCCAAGGCCAAACTTTCCTGTTATTCCAGGTATCTCTTGACTTCCTACTTTTGCTTTTCAATACCCTATGATGAAAAGGACATCTTTTTTTTTTTTTTCGTATTAGTTCTAGAAGGTCTTGTAGGTCTTCATAGAACTGTTTAACTTAAGCTTCTTCAGCATTAGTGGTTGGGGTATATACTTGGATTACTGGGACATTGAATGGTTTGCCTTGGAAATGAACTGAGATCATTCTGTGGTTTCTGAGATTGCACCCAAGTACTGCGTTTCGGACTCTTGCTGACTAAGAGGGCTATTCCATATCTTCTAAGGGATTCTTGCCCACAGTAGTTCAGTTCAGTTGCTCAGTCGTGTCTGACTCTTTGCGACCCCATGAATTGCAGCATGCCAGGCCTCCCTGTCCATCACCATCTCCCGGAGTTCACTCAGACTCACGTCCATCGAGTCCGTGATGCCATCCAGCCATCTCATCCTCGGTCGTCCCCTTCTCCTCCTGCCCCCAATCCCTCCCAGCATCAGAGTCTTTTCCAGTGAATCAACTCTTTTCATGAGGTGGCCAAAGTACTGGAGTTTCAGCTTTAGCATCACTCCCTCCAAAGAAATCCCAGGATTGATCTCCTTCAGAATGGACTGGTTGGATCTCCTTGTAGTCCAAGGGACTCTCAAGAGTCTTCTCCAACACCACAGTTCAAAAGCATCAATTCTTCGGCGCTCAGCCTTCTTCACAGTCCAACTCTCACATCCAATATATATATATAATTTTATTTGATGAGGGCATATATATATGTATATATAAATAATGATGTATATAAGTAATGTTTTGGAATAAATATATATTTTAAACTTTTTATATATATTTATAATATATATAATTAAATAAAACTATTTTGGCATATATATGTATATATCGAATCACTATGATGCATACCTGAAACTAATGTGATACTGTATGTTAACTATACTTCAATTAAAAACCTTATTTAATAAAAGAGTGTGATTTGGAGTCACAAGCAAAATTAAATTGTGGCTCTAACTCACTGGGAAACCATAGCAAAGTCCCCTCAACTTTGAGACTTCAGTCTCACTACCAACACAAAAGAGGTTTTCAGAACAGCTGCTCTTTAAGACCTTTTCTAGATCTAGTATTATCTAATTTAAAAAAAAATAACTCACATTTCACTAGGATACTTTAAGAGAGAATCTAATGAGAAGATACTTATTTTTCGAGGAGTAATGGGTATGCTCTCAACTTCCTGATTGTAACAATCTAGGAATATAGACCGCAGAAGGCAATGGCACCCCACTCCAGTACTCTTGCCTGGAAAATCCCATGGACAGAGGAGCCTGGTAGGCTGCTGTCTATGGGGTCTCACAGAGTCGGACACGACTGAAGCGACTTAGCAGCAGCAGCAGCAGCAGCAGCAGCAGCAGGAATACAGACACAGAAGACTGTCATGTGATAATCATAGCATGGTAATAAAACTAATGCTCAATGGTTCCCATAAAAGAAACAATGATAATTTCAGTTTATAAATTATGATTCATCCAAGGCGATTCTAAAGAAATACTGTGTGATCAACCCACTGACACGTTAATCATGGGGTAAATATTGAGCCATCACTCTAATGCAGTCCCATTCAACAAAATCACCTCTAATGACCCCATCAAAACAATGACCCCAGCCGTTGAGAATAAAAGAAGGAAAAGTAGCTGAGACAGGATGAAAGACAAGGGGAAAGAAACTGTTGATGAAGTAATAAAATATTGATCTCACAAGATGACCCAAAGTGTTAAACTGAAATTTAACAACCACCACAAAAGAAGTGTTTTTGAAATCTCAGTGAGTGTTGAACAGTATTCATAATTATGAGTGTTCTGTGTTTCTTAAACTCTGAGTGCCCTATTTAGGGTGGGACATTTGATTCATTGAACTGCATTATGAAGTGGAAGTTCAGCTCTTAACTACCAAGAATTGGACCTGCGTGTCCCTTTAGGAAAATACAGGCCCTACCATCTGCAAAAATAGTATCCTTATATTAGCACAAAAGAGCACAGGACACAGGATTGGAATCCAACAGGAGGGTGCGATTGAAATCATTTACCTAGCCTCCATATTTTACTAAGAAAATTGAGATACGGACAGAAGAGATGAGTTGCTCAGTTTCACACACTCAGAGCAGGACTAAAACTCAAGTGTCCTCATTTTTCAGCAAAGACTTTGTTGTTGTTTAGTCACTCAGTCGTGTCTGACTCTTTGTGACCCCGTGGGCTGTAGCCTGCCAGGCTCCTCTGTCCATGGGAATTCTCCAGGCAAGAATACTGGAGTGGGTTGGCATTTCCTTCTCCAGGGGATTTAACTCATGTCTTCTGCATTGGCAGGTGGCTTCTTTACCACTGAGCCACCAGGGAACCTTATTACCAAAATAACTACCATCATTTTCATTGACAGTAAGGTTTAATAACCTTGGTGATTTAAGAAATCCAGGCTACATTACCTACAATGAGTATTCAATTAACAAAAGGAATAATTTTTTTATACTAGATTGAAAAGTTAAATCATCAAATAATTTGAAAAAACCTTAATTATAAAGGTATTTTAAAAACCACAATATCAGTATTTCAAGTTTTTGTTTAATTAGAAGCATGACCTTTATAAATGCAGGCCTCTCTGAACATAATAACCATAATGGAAACATGAATAACTAACTTGCATTAGTAGAATTATACATAAAATACACCAGTGAATATACTGTTTAAAAGACTCTGCAATTGTTTTAAAGTTATTTCTGTCAAATTTATATTATATTGCTTTTAAAAGATGTGTATAAGAGACAGATATATATGTGTACATATATATATATATATAATTTTATTTGATGAGGGCATATATATATGTATATATAAATAATGATGTATATAAGTAATGTTTTGGAATAAATATATATTTTAAACTTTTTATATATATTTATAATATATATAATTAAATAAAACTATTTTGGCATATATATGTATATATCGAATCACTATGATGCATACCTGAAACTAATGTGATACTGTATGTTAACTATACTTCAATTAAAAACCTTATATAATAAAAGAGTGTGATTTGGAGTCACAAGCAAAATTAAATTGTGGCTCTAACTCACTGGGAAACCATAGCAAAGTCCCCTCAACTTTGAGACTTCAGTCTCACTACCAACACAAAAGAGGTTTTCAGAACAACTAACCTAGTCAAAGCAAAAGTAATTTAAGCCAAAGAGAAGACTAGTGGAAACGAAATAGTATTTAATTTGCCTAAATTTTGTCTTTTTTTTTTTTTTTTTAAGCAAGGAGAGAAACTGCACGTTTTGAGCTTTAGGTGGGAAAAGCTATTTTAATATTGAATCTAATGATTAATAAACTAGGAAGATTATTCTAGGAGTAGTATAGTAGGAATTCAACTTGGGGAACTTTAAGGAAAAAAGCTCAATATAATAATGGACAGTGACATTACTGAATTACCTTAAAGGTTCAAGTATAAGTTGTTAATATTTATGTCCACAGGAACTAAATTATGTTGATAAGAAATTTACCTTTTCAGCACTACGTCGAATTCTCGTTTCATTTTCTCGCTTGGCATTTTCTTCAGCTTCTTTTAAGCTGTTAGGAAAATAGTTGATTGATTTATGACTGTATCAGATTTTCAATGTCCAGTTCTGTGCTAAGCAGTCCTATACCCTGTGCTCTCGCCTGCTAAACCCATCCACTTACATGAGACAAGCTTTCCCCCGTCTTGAATGTTTGAGCCAGAAAATTGCCAGAGATAAGGGTGGCTGTGAAACTGACTCACTGACAGTCAATTGGAAGCTTTGTTTTGTAAAACTGGATGGGTGTGACTACTTGATTGACAAACATAAGATTGTCAGGAAAACTTGCTTTAACAGGCAGAACCAAGAGCTTTAAAACAATACTGTGACAAGGGTGAAACCAAACTAAGCATCTGAAGCACATGTTGTCACACACACCCTTATGTACAGCTGTTTATACCTTGTAAAGTATTTATTTGTGTTCATGTAGAAGCACCCTTGTCACTAAAAGGTTACATTGAACAAAGCTTGGAAATCCTTTCAGATCTATTATATAATTGCAGTCTCATCTTAGAAATAGGCATGACTATCTTAGTTCTATGGAGCAAGAAACCAACCAGGAGTCAAGGAGGTCAAATTCTCTTTTTTAGCTAGGGAATGAAAAGAAACACAAAATCACAGAATTAGGGCAGGTTTGAGCGCTGAAAGTGCATGCCTTGTAGATAAGAAAGTGGAAATGAGGCTGATTTCCTGTCTGGAAACCAGTTAGTCTCTGCTTTGTAAACCTGAGAGGACATGCCCTTGAAATCCACAATGTGCTGTGCTTAGTTGCTCAGTCGTGTCCGACTCTTTGTGACCCCATGGACTGTAGCCCACCAGGCTCCTCTGTCCATGGGGATTCTCCAGGCAAGAATACTGGAGTGGGTTGCCATGCTCTCCTCCAGGGGATCTTCCCGGCCCAGGGATCGAACCCAGATCTCCTGCATTGCAGGTGGATTCTTTACAGTCTGAGCCACCAGGGATACTCAAGAATACTGGAGTGGATAGCCTATCCCTTCCCGAAGGGATCTTCTTGGCCCAGTAATTGCACCTGGGTCTCCTGCATTGCAGGCAGATTCTTTACCAGCTGAGCTACCAGGGAAGGCCTGAATTCTACAATAGCATACTGTGATTTTCAAAGACAGGTGCAAAGTTCTTTAATCTGTTGAATCTTTCTCTGTCCTGATTTTTGCTTTAACAGCTTGAATATTAAAGACTAACTGGATCTTATTCATATGTGGGGCTCAGTGCTCAGGGTAGCATCAGCCACTGAGAGAAAGATTAACCCAAGAGTTCCATTTCATAAAGCCCATCCCACCTTTTATACAACTAATACATTTAGGCACATGACATAATTATTTTCAACTGCCATTTTCAGAAAGAGTATTTATATATGCCTGAATAAAGCAGGGCATGCCAAATGACTTATTTAGATTATTCCAGAAGAGAGCACCTTTCAAATTTTGAAATATTGTGCCTTAAACAACACTATGCATTTAAGTCATTATAATTAAACAAATTAACAGTCTTGAATTATTTAACTAGTACAGCCACTTTATCCACTCCTTTTAAGAAACATTATCAGATAATATGAATTAAAAAGAGAAGACGACACTGTGGGAGCAGGAACCATTTCACCCTATAAAGACCAAGAATAACATGCTTCCGGAAAAGGACTTTCTTGCTCTGTGGGGTGGTTCTCAGAACAGCAACCAAGTGCATGCTCAACAGACTCACCTGCGAGCCTGCGAGGGGGTGAGGATACTTACAAAAGCTCGGCGCACATTGCACACTTGTTGCCGTGCGTCCTTCCGTCAGGACCACGAACTGGGTCATTTTCCCTTGTGCATCCAAGTCTTCCATCCTTCACATAAGGCCGAAAATCACTACATATATCCTGAAGAGCAGAGAGAGGAACTTGACATTTACCATCCTGATAGTAATGCTTACAACACTGTCTTCAGAAACTGTATAGAGCCCAGTGGCCCTCTGCCCAGGACACACCAGCTACCTGGAGCAGTGCCAGTGTGTAGAAGCAGGTCATTAAGTGCTGTGCAATTCACATGGCTAACTACAGAGCTCATTTACTTGTTTATTCATTTGTTAGTCAATGTGGATAACCTGTGATGTGCTAGAACCAAGGTAGAACACAGTCCTTGCCCTGAACTCGTTCACAATCTACTGGGTGATACAAAAAGACTTTTAAAATACAGTGTGCTGCAGAGAACTGTATTGAGTATCCTATGATAAACCATAATGGAAAAGAATATTAAAAAGAATGTGTGTGTGTGTGTATCTGAATCACTTTGGTGTACATGATATAGCATTGTAAATCAACTGTACTTCAATTTTAAAAATGACAAAAATATAGTTTAAATGAATCTGAAGAAAAAAAATACAATGTGTTAAATGTCTCGGTGGAGGTAACCTCAGGTGCTGTACTTGCATATTGGAAAGTCACCAGACTTTGACTTGGGAAAATCATCCAACTATAAAAAATCAAGTGTGATGTGTAAGAGACACTCACTCACTTCCCCTATTATCACAGGCTCACAGAATTTTAGCATCAAAAGAAGGTATGTGGTCCAATTCTCATTGTAGATATGGAAACACTGGTAAAGTGTGGTTGAGTAATCTACTTGAGATCCTGACTATCAGTGACAGGGGTTTCTACTCAGGTTCAGTAGCTGAAGTAGATCCCTTTGTACAACACATGTAGCTTCCTTTCTTTCCCTCTTTCCCTCCTTTTCTTTTTGCTTTTCTTCATAGAAAGCAGAAATAGAGATGAAAGGTCTAACTACCAAAGTAATCCACTCCAGTTTCAGGAACTACCAGTTGCTTTTCATCTAAATAAGCAGTATTCTATTTCAGATGCAGCAAGAATTCTTTCTTTCCCAACACCTCCATCAAAGAAGGAAGAAGAGAGCATCTTCTTTCTTTTCAAAGTCAGTCCCTCAGTGTTTCCCCCCATTCTGACATTTGTCCTCACCTGTTCTGGCTTACTGTTCTCACATTCTCCTTCGCTTTTTATGCCAACTTGAGCTCTGGTTTCACTGAAATTCAAAGTTAGTAGACACAGCAGTTTAATATCATGTAACTTCTCAGCATATGCAGTTTCTTTTCATCGTATTTTGATCCTCCTTTGCTTCTGAAAATAGGTATCACATTGCATTCTTTACGTACTCTTTCTAATGAAACCCCATGTCTATAAATTACAAAGAAATTTGGAGAGCATGTTGGAGGTAAGGTTCAGACTTGTAAGTGTTATTTCCAGATTTTTTTTTCCTGTTTCCAGAGAGGATCCATATCAGAAGAATAGGTAAGAAATCTTGTAACTAGATATTAGATGCCACCTAAGGAATTTTGTTGTTGATGATAATGTTATTTTAAATAATCAAATTCAAGTGAATAGTACTCAGCATACTATTCTACCATTCTTTATTGGAGTTATGATAATATTTTGTTTTTTCATGGAAAATACATAAGGCCCTAATTAATATTGTTCTAACAGAGCATTAAAAGCATGCCTGAGAACATAGTAGCACAAATATATGATACATTTACTATTCTAAAAAGATCTGTAGCATCTATATACCTATAAAAATATAATAAAAATAAAAGAAAAAAAACTAAGTAGTTAAAACTGATAGGAAAGAAAAATTATACCAAAAGGTATCAGCTGAAGGAAAATACAAAAATTGAATTCCAGTGACATTACAGAGTTTCTTAGCAGACAGAACTAAGAAGGAAATGCAGTGAGCAAGATGATTCTCATTGTATAATTAAAAAGTCGTATACTAGAAATGAGAGGCTTAAATAAGCTCTCCACACAAAACATGGTAAGATTCCCCACATAAAACAAGGTCAGAATTAATACACAGTGTGGTCATAGTGGTGTTACAAATGCACTCCTAATAACAACTTGTATAACAACTTGTTCTTCCTGTGCCTATTTTTGCTTTCTGTTTCTTTATGTTGACCCTTGGTGAAAGTTGAAGATATAGTTTCAGTGTGTATTTCTGAAAATGCAATCATGTGAGAGATCAGAGTGATTTAATTCAGTCGTGCTTGGTAAAGATATTTATTATAAGGAGGGACAAAGCTTGTAGACCTCAAGACCGAATATTTATCAGCATCTCTAATTAGCCTTCTCAAACATTGGTTGTTGTATTTGCTAAAACTGAAGAGCAGCCAATTCGAGACAGAGATCATAAGCCAGAACCTGCAAAGCAGGTATGCCGTCTTGTTGGCTGAAGACAACTGATAACCAAATCTAGCACTGAGGGTGGAGAAAGAATTGAACAAGGACAAAATGCAGGGCAGTGAGATGCTTTAACTATATATGGTGAACACTGAGCAGATGGGTGGAGTTAAGCATTAAGCCCCATTACTCTAATATGATAAATTACTGAGAATTTAGTAAGTAAGTATCTTTTGATGATTAAATCATTCTCTATGAAAAAAAGATATACCTAAATAGATAGGTAGAAAGAAAACAGATAGATAGATGTGTATATGTATGAAGCGAAGTGAAGTGCAAGTCGCTCAGTCGTGTCCAACTCTTTGTGACCCCGTGGACTGTAGTCCATGGGATTCCCTAGGCCAGAATACTGGAGTGGGTAGCCTTTCCCTTCTCCAGGGGATCTTCCCAACCCAGGGATCCAACCTAGGTCTCCCGCATTGCAGGCGGATTCTTTACCAGCTGAGCTACAAGGGAAGTCCAAGAATACTAGAGTGGTTAGCCTATCTCTTCTCCAGCAGATCTTCCTGACCCAGGAATCGAACCAGGGTCTCCTGCATTGCAGGCGGATTCAATACCAACTGAGCTATCAGGGAAACCCGTGTATATGTATATAAAAATATATATTTGTGTGTATGTGTATGCAGATATAGATATATCAGATATCTGTCTACTTCACAGTGTTAACCATCTGATAAATTGCACACAAGTGTGCTTTGTTAAATATAGAGTGTCGTACTGCATATATATTTTTTCTCTTAAAAGTAGTAAAAGAAGTGATCCTAATAATTTATAGATGGCTAACTCCCACAAAATAAATTGTTACCTTAAAGATGTACAAAAACTGTGTCATAATTATACAGGGAACATACTTCAGGGAGAAAACCTTCGGAGAATACTCACGCATTCATAGCACACAGCGCACATCTGTTACTGTATGTTTTCCCATCTGTGCCACAGACAGCTGTACCGTCAAGGGTACAGATAAAATCCCCAGCCCTTTCTCCTTGCTTGAAATCATCACAATTCAACTGCAAGAGACATAATCAAGGAACATCAAAATGTAAGAGAGAAGATACTCCTCAGATACATAAATCAATTAATATTTTAAGCCCACAACAGTATAATACAGTGGAGAAGGAAAATATAATAAGGAGGTTGCAGTAAGCTAACAAAATCATGAATAATAAAACATGGTCCAAGAACAGACATATAGTCTAATTTCAAAGGAAATTATTTCAGTAAGATTTCAGACACCTGCTATCTGGGTGAGGTGGGCCAAGTCACTTCTCTGATATTTAGCAAACTGTTTGTCAAAGCCTGCCTGCTTTCGCTGCAGAGTAGTCATAAGGTCCAGTAGACAGTGATATGAAAGCTCTCTGTAAACTATAAGCTCCAATAAAGTTTTTATAGTATTATAGATTAATGATCAAGAGCCAGATTGCTGGGTTCATAATTGTAAATCTGCCACTTACTAGTTGTGTGATTTGGGACAGTTACTTAACCACTCTATGCTGTAGTGCCCTCATTTGTAAAATGAATATATTACCAGATTCTCAGGATTATAAAGATATTTAAATGTATTGACACACATACAGCTCTTAGGACAGTACCAAACATATCCTGGCCATTTATTATTGTTGTTGCTGTTCTTATTTTAAATGTTTTCTGTACTGATAAGCCAACAAAGCTAAACACCTTTTAGGGATGATGAGAGAAATTCCAAAATCTCTGCTCTAATAATACGACATATACAAAGTGACAAACCTGTTTGGTGAGGAAATAAACCACACTAGGTAACAATTGAAGACCAGTATTCAGATCTCAGATTTGTCACCTACTCACTTCACCTCTTTGAACTTTACTTCCCTAATCTGAAAAATGGGAATTCACACCCAATCCACATTACAGGCTTGTGGTGGGAAAGAAAGAAATACTTGTGAAACATTATTTGGCAATTCATTATTGTGACATAAGCTAGCTAAAGAACATACAGAGTAAACTTGTATTTAATCTCTATCTAAAACCAAAGAATATGATATCACATTTATCAAAAAAAAATTGTTGCCATTATTGTCATAACAAAATGTTTTAAGTGTAGATTTGAAAACTTAGGATATGGTCCTATGACCTAGTATATGCTACACAGTACCAAAGATAAAAGTAGCACAGAAACAAATGTAAAATACATTTGTGAACCAGATTACACAGAGGAACTCTCCCAGAAGACAATTTAAAAGGAAAAAGAATTTAAACGAGAAAAGAAAATCTTTAAAACGTAGCCCACTCTTCATATCTTATGTTTAGGAAGAAGTTAAAAATAGATCACAGGATAAGCCGTGGCCATACGTGCTATGTTATTGATTTGGTTGTTCATTTATTCCTCAAAATCCATTACATATTTACTAGTCTCTAAGTATTCCACTAGACTATGACCCTAGCACAGCAAAAAAGAGAAATGGAATACATACTCCAAGGGATTTACATTCTAGTGGGACAAGATAGACAGTAAACACAACAACTTTAAATGATAATAAGTGTTATGAAATATAGCACCCAGATGGTGGCTATTTTAAATATAGTGTCGAGACAGATCTTTCTGCAAAGGTAACATTTACTGTGAGATGAGATTAGTGAGGAGGAGCCAGGCATTAAAGATCCATGGGAAGAACATTCCAGTAATGGAGAAATGCAAAGGACTGGGGATAGGAACTAGATTCTCCTGCTTAAGGAGCAGAGAGAAGAGAAGTGTTACTGGAGCATAAGGAAAAAGCAGGAGCATGAAGAAAAGCTGTTGATTTTCTCTCACAAATTATTTCTGGAGAAACTGCAGAAGCAAGGGGATAAGGATCCAAGCAATTAACTTGGGGCCATCCCTCCTCTGCCCCTTCACCAGTGAACTCAACAGCAGCAACTAAGCCACAGGTGTTGGCAGGGTGATTGGCAGATGAAAAGCCCAGCTGGGAGGTGGTGAGAACAGGTGCAAGCATTTACTAGTCCACCTCCACCTCCACCTCCTCCTCCAAACTCCAAGGGCTGGTGGATCACAGCCCACAGAGAACACCTCTTCCTGATGCTGACAATTTCTGAGAGCTTACAAATGGATTCCTGACCTGGTCAAGAGGCAGCAAACTAGAGTTAGCAACAGTGGTTCTAGAACCTTCAGCTCTGGTACTTATCCCTTGTCCTCTCCTGACACTCACCAGGAGAGGCAGAGGCTGAAGCTTGACCTTGAATATTTTCTAGCTCACTTTAGCAGAAAAAAAATTACTAAAAAAATTTAAAGTTGAAAAATACACAAATAGGATAAGAAAAGTAACTGAGAGCAGAAGCAACAATAATAATACTTAATATATAGAATTCAGTCCAAATGCATCATAGGTAACAAAGAAGGACATTACATAAGGGAAGAAAATAACAAGAAAGCATGATAATCATGAGCATATATTCAATAATATAGGTTCTAAATATGTCAAACAATAAACAATAGAATGTAATCATTACATAAATCAATAACTGATATTAGAGGTTTTAACACATACTTCTCGGAAACTGACATATGAAAGGAAAAAATTAAGATGCTTAAGTTATTAGATTTTAGTAGAAAACTACATCCAAGAAACAGAAAATAAACAATTTTTTCAGAACATATAAAACATTTATAAAAACAGAATATTTATCAGGCTACAAAATTTTATGAAATCCAGAGGATCAATGTCAAATGGCCTATGTGCTTCGAACATAATTCAATAACATTAAAGTTTAATTTTAAATGGAAAAGTTATCACATATTTGAAAATCAAAGAATGTATTACTAAATAACTTTGGGAGGGAGGAAAATTAAGAAATGATTGGCAAAGAATGACACATGAAAACACTTCAGGAGCAAATCTGAGGTAGATGATCACTGATAACTTCAAATATCCTTGTCATGAAACTTAAAAAATGAAAATTTAAAGACCGAAGTATGGCTCAGTTCACTGTAAAATGAGCAGCAGAGCAGACATAAGTAGGAATGAATGACATAAAGAACAGAAACTACAGAGAAACTTAATATAAAAGCTAATGTTGGGCTTCTCTGGCGGCTCAGCGGTAATACTAAAGCACACGTAACCCAGCGCCTGTGTTCCCCAAAGGAAGCCGCGCGCTGCAATAAAGGGCAAGCCCCTGCTCAGAGCAACTAGAGGAAAGTCCACACAGCGAAGAAGACCCAGCGTAGCCAAGAGCGACTTAATACTCTCTCAAAAATCTAAGGTTATAGCTTCTAGTACAACTGATGAAACAGAAGGTAACAGTTTAAGGATAGCAACTTAGCACCCATGCACAATGATATTAGAAATAATTGTATCAACATTGAGAAACACAGTTGAAGCATACTGTGAGTATCTGTATGGATATCAAAATGGAGACATGGCTACAAAAATCATATAAAATATCTACACTGGGGTAATAAGCAGGAGGAAAGCTGAACAGATGAATAAATATTAACTGATATATTAGTCTCAGATATTCTCTCCCCAAAATGCCCCAGTTCAAATAGCTTTAAAATCCACTTTTCTAAAACTTTGAATTCAAGGAGTATGTACTAGAGGCACAGTTGCTTTCTTTTCTTAGCATATAACAATCTCAGCCTTTTGATTGGGATGTCAAAACCATTTCACTTAATATAATTATTCATAGGATAGTATCTATATATGCTATGTTTCTATTTGTTTTCAAAACACTCTTGTTCTTTTTACTTCTTTATTCTTCTACTACTGCCTTATTTTGGGTTAAATATTACTAGTGTGTCTCTTTTATTCTCATGTTGATTCTATGTATTTATTATACATGTCATTTCTTTTTTTAATTTATTTTTAATTGGAGGTATACATGTCACTTCTGATTGGTTACTCTGGTNATTCAATATATTTAATGAAGGCCTGCTATATGACACTCAATTTTTTTCTAGGAGCTTAGTATTAATGGTGCATTTGCACTACCTAGTAAAGCACTGATTTAAAATATTATATTACCTATTAGTTTAAGAAATTCACTGGTCTATATTTTGTTTTATTTTGGAAAAAAGGCTTCAATATCCTTGTAACAGGAAAAATAAGTAATTAAATCAAGCCTTTGATCCAATGCTGACAAATGCACCTCTTCCAAAGGATTGATTATAGAATTCTATTCAACCTACTATATCTTTATAGTAACCATTCAGTCAGTCAACAAACACTTACTATGAGGATACTGTCTGTCTCTTATACACATCTAGATGTGTATAAGAGACAGCAATTTACTACCAATTAATACTTAATTTTAGTAAAATATAGAAACTTTGCCCTAATTGTAGTTCTATTTTCTCTATTGCTTTTTGTACTATAATTATTATATATGTTATATATTATTTGTATACCCCATAAAACAGCATTATAACCATTGCTGTATATAATATCTTCAAAAGAAGCTAGGTGAAAATAAGCAACGTATATTTATAGAGTATACCATATCTACCATTTCTAGTGCTTTTTATTTCCTTGTATAATTCCAGGTTATCATCTGGTGGTCATTCCTTTCAACTAAAGAACTATATCATTACTTGTAAGATATGTAGGCAACAAATTCTTTCAGATTTCATTGATATGGGAATATCTTTATTTTGCCTTAATTTTACAGGATAATTTTTGTGGATATAGAATATTGGTTAACAGTTTTTTTTCTTTCAGCACTTTGAGCATCTCATTCTGAACCTCATTATTTTAAATGACAAGTGAAGTGAAGTCGCTCAGTCGTGTCCAACTCTGCGACCCCATGGACTGTAGCCTACCAGGCTCCTCTGTCCATGGGATTTTCCAGGAGAGAGTACTGGAGTGGGTTCCCATTTCCTTCTCCAGGGGATCTTCCCAACCCAGGGGTCGAACCTGGGTCTCCTGCATTGCAAGCAGACACTTTACCATCTGAGCCACCAGGGAAGTCTATTTAAATGACAAGCCAGTCATCAATTATAACCTGTATATATAATGCATTATTTTTTCTTTTGCTGCTTTTAAAATTCTTTCTTGATCTCAGCATTTTCATCATGAGGAGCCTAGGTCGTGGTGGAGGTATTGTTTAATCATAAGTCATGTCTGAGTCTTTTGTGACCCCATGGACTGTAGCTGTCCAGGGTCCTCTGTCCATGGAATTTTCCAGCCAAGAATACTGAATTGAGTTGCATTTCCTTCTCCAGGGGATCTTCCCAACCCGGGGATGGAGCTCAAATCTCCTGTATAGGCAGGCAGATTATTTACCACTGAGCCACCAGGGAAGCCTGAGCCTAGCTGTAAATCTCCTCTATCCTATTTAGAATTTGTTGAAATCCTTGACTATAAAGATTAATTTTTTCATCCAATTTGATACATGAAAGTGAAAGTCACTCAGTTGTGTCCAGCTCTTTGCAACCCCATGGACTACACAGTCCATGGAATTCTCCAGGCCAGAATACTGGAGTGAGTAGCCTTTCCCTTCTCCAGAGGATCTTCCCAACCCAGGGATGCAACACAGGTCTCCCACATTGCAGGTGGATTCTTCACCAGCTGAGCCACAAGGGAAACCCAAGAATACTGGAGTGGGTAGCCTATCCCTTCTCCAGGGGATCTTCCCAACCCAGGAATCGAACCAGTGTCTCATGCATTGCAGGCAGATTCTTTATCAACTGAGCTGGCAGAGAAGCCCAGTAATTTGATACATTTTAAGCAAGACACTTTACCATCTGAGCCACCAGGGAAGTCTATTTAAATGACAAGCCAGTCATCAATTATAACCTGTATATATAATGCATTATTTTTTCTTTTGCTGCTTTTAAAATTCTTTCTTGATCTCAGCATTTTCATCATGAGGAGCCTAGGTCGTGGTGGAGGTATTGTTTAATCATAAGTCATGTCTGAGTCTTTTGTGACCCCATGGACTGTAGCTGTCCAGGGTCCTCTGTCCATGGAATTTTCCAGCCAAGAATACTGAATTGAGTTGCATTTCCTTCTCCAGGGGATCTTCCCAACCCGGGGATGGAGCTCAAATCTCCTGTATAGGCAGGCAGATTATTTACCACTGAGCCACCAGGGAAGCCTGAGCCTAGCTGTAAATCTCCTTTATCCTATTTAGAATTTGTTGAAATCCTTGACTATAAAGATTAATTTTTTCATCCAATTTGATACATGAAAGTGAAAGTCACTCAGTTGTGTCCAGCTCTTTGCAACCCCATGGACTACACAGTCCATGGAATTCTCCAGGCCAGAATACTGGAGTGAGTAGCCTTTCCCTTCTCCAGGGGATCTTCCCAACCCAGGGATGCAACACAGGTCTCCCACATTGCAGGTGGATTCTTCACCAGCTGAGCCACAAGGGAAACCCAAGAATACTGGAGTGGGTAGCCTATCCCTTCTCCAGGGGATCTTCCCAACCCAGGAATCGAACCAGTGTCTCATGCATTGCAGGCAGATTCTTTATCAACTGAGCTGGCAGAGAAGCCCAGTAATTTGATACATTTTAAGCCATTTTCTTCTTCAAATAATTTTTCTATCCAGTCTCCCTCTTTTATTTCTGACATCCCTGTTTCACATGTATTGATATACTTGTCTCAAGGACTCTGCGACTCTGTACATTTTTGGTCAATATTTTTGTCCTTCTGTACTACTTTTGTTAAACTTTATTATCTTCAAGTCTCCTAATTTTTTAACTTTTGCTTTTATTTATTTATTTGGCTGTGCCCAGTCCCAGCTGGAGCACACGGGATCTTCAGTCTTCGTAGCAGCATGAGGATCTTTAGTTGTGGAACGTGGACTCCTGCTTTCAGCATGCAGATTCTTGGTCACAGCGTACAGACTCTCAGCCACGGCAGGTGGGATGTAGCTCCCAGACCAGGGACTGAACCACGGCCCCCGGCACTGGGAGCATAGATTCCCAGCCACTGGACCACCAGAGAAGTCTCCTACTAATTCTTTTTTAATGCAGTCTCAGAGCTGCTTCTCCCTAGATCTGTGTAACTTAGCCGAAGGCCAGTGATTGGACACAGTTTATGAACAAACTTCTCAAAGCCAGTAAAGTTTTCATCCTCCACAGAAGGACCTATGTATGTATGGGAGAATATTAAAAACTCAGGCTATTTTTATATCTCAGCATTTGCTTTTCTTGGGGATATCCTTGTGTCTTTTAAGTGCTTGCACATAGCTTCATGATTGGCCAGAACTTTGTGAATTGCTTAGTCCCTTTTTGCCTCTGCTGCCCCTTATGAAGACTTAGCCAGAAATGTGCTTACTGCTACAACCCTAAGATCATTCTTCTTACTGGAGTAACCAAAAACATCTCTGGATATGACAGTTGCCCACAACTCCAAATTAAATAAACCCCTTTCAACATTGGCGATGCAGTTGCTGATTCATATAGTCTTCTCTTCTTTGGTAGACTCTTCATATCAACCAAGCCATGGGGGTAAGATGTGACTATCATCAAGCAAGAGGACCATAGACTCCCATCATTCTTAACCAAGGTTCAACAGGTTTTTCAAGCATAATTGATTATCAGATTAACATAGGCTGCTGGTCTATTTCTAGAGTGCTAAAGGGGTTATTTTACTCAATTTTGTGTAGCATTATTGTTGTTCCTTGGGGAGGGAATTTGCTGAACCCCTGATTCAGCCATAGTTTGAAGTGCCACCCCTCAGGGTAATTTTACATTGATTCCCAACTACATGAGAATAATTAAAAGGGAAAAGTAGAGAATCATTTCACTTATAAAAATAGCTTCAAATTTTCTAAATATTAACAATGCAAATTCAACAGTGTACTAAAAATGCAATGTGATTAGTATGATTTACTCTGAGAAAATAATGATTTAGCATTAGTGTGGTTATCCAGAAATGTATTATATTAATTGATTGAAAGAGAAGAGTTGTAAAATTATTTCAATAGTTGCCAAGAAGGCATGTGATAATGATTAAAACATATTCAGAAGAATAAAAACAGAAAGGAACTTCTAAACTTACTAAAGTTTACAGAAAAAATACATACGGCTTCCCTGGTGTCTCAGATGGTAAAGTGTCTGCCTGCAATGCTGGAAACCTGGGTTCAATCCCTGGCTTGGGAAGATCCCCTGGAGAAGGAAATGGCACCCCACTCCAGTACTCTTGCCTGGAAAATTCCATGGACTGAGGAGCCTGGTATGCTACAGTCCATGGGATTGCAAAGGGTCAGACACAACTGAGCAACTTCAGTAAGTAAACTTATTAAAGTTTACAGAAAAAAATACCTATAGTAAACATTATATATAATGGAGAAACTTTATAGATATATGGCATTTAAGATAGGCCAAGAAAGGACAGTTTGAAGTTCATTATCATTGCTACTGTTGAACTACTGTATAAACTTTAGATTGTTGCCAATGATATAAGGAAAGAAAAAGAAATAAGTAACAAAATTGAAAAGGAAACTTCTATTATTTGCAGATGATGTGATCAACTTCCAAGAAAAATACAAGAAAATTAGCATGTAAAAAATAATAAATAACAAAGTATCATACAGCTTTTTAATATAAGATCAACTTACAGAAATCAATAGAATTTGTCTATGCCAACAATAATCAGGTATAAATACCATAAACAACAAAAATACCACTCAAAAGAGCAGTAAAATTGCCAATTTTCTAGGTCTTAGCAAAAACATAAAAATACCTGTGGAAAATATTTTATGGATCTCATAAAGTGAAGTCCCTCAGTCATGTCCAACTCTTTGCGAGCCCATGGACTGTAGCCTACCAGGCTCCTCCTTCCATGCGGTTCTCCAGGCTAGAATACTGGAGTGGGTTGCCATTTCCTTCTCCAGGGGATCTTCCTGATCCAGGGATTGAACTTGGGTCTCCCACATTGCAGGCAGACACTTTAACCTCTGAGTCACCAGGGAAGCCACAAAAATTACATGAATTAATGATATGATATTCTATGCCTTTGGCATAGGAAAGTTACTATTGTAAAAAGTCAATTTTATGCAAATTAATTTATAAATTCTCTGTAGCCTGAACTATATTGAGTTCCCAAACTCAAGTTTGATTTTTTAATAAACTTAGTAGATTTTTTAATTTCAAATATTTATGTGGAAAATATATTACCTGCGCATAGGTAAGTCAACTTTGAAAAAGTGAGAAAAAGGAATTGCTTTATTAGTTATTAAAGAAATGAATTAATATGAACAAATGAGAAACTTAGAAACACATACATGTAACCCTACTTAATATACTAGAAAGCTGGCAACCTAAATCAATGAGAAATACTGAAAGAATGAACTGATCAATTAAAAAACAAAGGTTTCTACATAGACCAAAGATGTTAGTGATTAGAAATTATGGAAGTTCAGAAAACTTGGGTAGTAGGAATGGAAATCATGAAAAGGAGTCAAATTGAAAAATTATTTGGAGCCAAAACCAAGTTTTGTTGATGGAATGGATATCAGAATTATAAGATTAAAGAATGACAGATACACTAATGAAGAAGAGATTGATGATGTAAGAGAGAGGATGTCTGTAGGAGAAACTCTTGAACGGGTAGAGCATCTTATTCTGAGAGTAAGAGGCAGGGTTAATTTTTGATGGGAGAAATCTAAACAGAGAGAGTAGATTGTTTTCTTTTATAGTAAGGAGAAAAATAACAACAATAAAACTGTATAGTTGCATTAATCTATTCACAGACATGTAAAAAATCTAGGCAGAAATTACTTTAAGGCACACAGCCAAATATTAACTGCCTTAATTTATAAGTAAATCATTTCCTAAGTAGCAAAATATGTAACCATAAGAACTTTATTGAGAGGTCAAAATTATAATTCAGGCATAAAATGATAACAGAGAAGTATAATGTCTTGATATTCTAGAATTTTCTTAAAAATCTTATTTTAAAATTCAGCAAATATATGTTTATATATGAAAATATATCACTAGTAATGTTTTTAAACAGTAGTATTTAAAATGATGTGTGTGTGTGTGGTGTGTTTGGGGGGTTTTTGTCACTTACTTGTATTTTGTATTTTTTTAAGTACCATTGATATATAGGCTTTTCATGATGAAAAAAGAGGAGGAGGAGAATGGATTTTACATTATAAGCCTCTCTCTAAATGTGACAAAGAAACGCAGATTTGAAAAATCAAGTAAACTTTTCTGACCCTCACAGATTTGGGAAGCAAAAAAACAGCCCCCTTTTCCTCAGAGTTTGTAGTTATTGATCAGTTGCATGGTGACTGTGTTATTGTTTTAAAAGTGAGACAGTTTGAGCCCAGGCAAAGACTTTGGTTGACTAGGTCTATTGTGGAAGCTGAGGGGCTCAGACAGTCCTGAGTAACACTGACAAGGAAGATGTCAGCTTGGTTAGACCAGGGATATTAAGGTAATTTGGGTGTACCTTCCTTGACTGATCATTTTAGTTATGTGTCAGGGGCACGAGAGGAGGAAGAGAAAGAAGATATTGGAGAAGAAGCTACATAGGAGACCTGGAATAATATGACTAGTTATCAGAACACCTTGTGATAGCCCCAGCTTCGTCAATACCTTATTGTGAGATGTTGTAGGCCAGCCAGAGAAATTGCCCAATCAGGGCTTAGAATTTTTATTTTTTAAAAAAATAAAAATCTTTGTATAATGAAAAAATTATGTATAAAGGGAAGTGGTTGTGTGTTGGGTTGCATCTGTATAGTTTTTTTTAATTTTATTTAATTTTTAAAAATTTTTACCACAGAACAGTTTTCTCCAACAAATATTATCCTGAATCCTGGTCTGCAAAATAGATATAAGCAAGCCAGTCTACTTGAATTAGAGGAAATCTCCAAGTATTTGAAAATATGTTCAGAGGAAAGGAAAAAGGAAATGAGTCGCATGCCTGCTAACACATGTTAAACACTGTAGCTGACCTTTTAAATTTAGATTCTCATTTGATCCATGTTCCATATCAAAAGTGAATAAACTGAGGCTCAGAGATACATAAACTGTCCAAATTCTGAGACTTAAACTTAGTTCTATAGTCCCATGAAGGCCTTGTTGGAACCAAGACAGGATAGTAGGAATGAGAAATGACCAGGCAAGGCAGTCATCACACTGGTTTACTCTTAGCATCTGTTAGCGCCCAGAATGTTTTCAGAGTTGGGTCATGGGTTGGGCCTATGGACAAGCTGTACCAGATATTTAGCCCACCCCTGGACTAAGCCCTGTTCACTCCCTTCTAAGTAGCTGGCTTCACAACAGGTGATGACCTAGTAATTAGGAAATAAACAGATCCGAATAGAGTTGAATGTGATCTCCAAAGCAAATATGACGAGTTGACTCAAAATAGTCTCACCTTTCCTGGGGCAGTAGCCCTGAAGGCTCTTGTTAAAAGCCTGGACCTTTTCTGGGATCTTGCTTCTTTTTCCCTGGAAGATAGCAAAGAATAGAATAGCTCAGACACGCTTGCCCAATTTTTAGGACTAACATCATACATGGTAAACTGAATTTTGGCTGTTCTCAACCCAGTCTAACTTGTCAGAAATGGAAGTATGTCCAGAAATGACCACAGGTACCACAAACTTCTCCTTAGTACTGAAATACATCCATCTTAAATGTATTCCTATTGAAGGCAACAATCTCGATTGTTAACTGCACAACACACTGCTGCTGCTGCTGCTGCCAAGTCTCTTCAGTCGTGTCTGACTCTGTGCGACCCCATACATGGCAGTCCACCAGGCTTCCCCATCCCTGGGATTCTCCAGCCAAGAACACTGGAGTGGGTTGCCATTTCCTTCTCCAATGCGTGAAAGTAACAAGTGAAAGTGAAGTCGCTCAGTCATGTCTGACTCTTAGCGACCCCATGGACTGTAGCCTACCAGGCTCCTCCGTCCATGGGATTTTCCAGGCAAGAGTACTGGAGTGGGGTGCCATTGCCTTCTCCGGCACAAGACACTACCCACCTTAAATACTGCCAAGATCCAGGTGGTCACCAGCTCGAAAAGCCATTTGTACCATTTTTAGAATGCTCTCTTTGAAAGGCTATGTTCACATCAACCCCATATCTGCTCGCCTGTCTGGTCTTAGGCTTCAGCCTCTTAAGAACCCACAGAGCAAACTGAGCAATTTAAAGAAAACCTTAATGCCTCATGCAGGCTCCTTCTTTCCAGGTTAAGAAAGCAAGTTTATCTCAATATAATTTACATAAGTAACATAATAATTGACTGAGTGACTTCAAAGTGATAAATAACCTGCCTTGCATATTTAAAGGAATTGTATTTTTGCTTTACTTCTCAATAAATTTATTCTACTCATAGTTTCAGTCTCCTATCAAAACATCCTATATTAACAAGTAGAAAACTCTTTAGTAAGTAATACACCTACTGGTTTACATTCAGCTTGCAAAAGACTAAGGATTCTTCAGCTTGCCCTGGGAGTCTCCCCTCCCTAAATTTTGCCCTGCCTTCCTTCATCTTCCAAAATGTCTTCATTAGAAGCATATGTGATCAGAGCTTTGTTATCCCCATATTAATAACTATGTCAGATAAAATCCCTTGACACATTACCAGTAATAACATAATTATCTTCAATGGGTTAGCTTAGTGTTGTTTTGGTACAAGAGTTAAAGTTTTGACACCAGAGTTGAAGTTTTGACGGTCAGAAACTGAGAATGAATTTCCTGTTCAAAAGTAAATTAAGTTTCTTTGATTTGAGGATTTTCCTTTTCCAACCCAAACTTTTTGGGGTGTCACTGGAGAGAAGGAAATCAAGTTAGGAAGCATTGCAAAGATGTCAGTAAACTTCCAAGATATTAATTCTGTGTTACAGGCAGTTGGAAGCCACAATCGATTCTAAAGTCCTTTCCTGCTAGCATAATCCTAGATGTCTAAGCAGCTCCCAGAGTCAGGGTATATCCTACTTCTCCTGGTTGGCTCTCACATCATTCTCAAGGGTACAACAGTGTCAGATCTTAACAGGCCCAAGAATCCTTTTCTCCCAAGGTGAGAAAATTGATACTGAGCCGTCTGGGATATTTTGGAACACCATGAGTGATTATTAAAATCTTTGTGGGTGGGTGGCATTTATCCAACTTTACCTGACAAAAGGTATCATCTGCTGAGCATTATTATTTACCAATTTAGATTCAGAAAAATATACGTGACAGAAAATAAAGATAATATATTGAGTTCACAGAATAGTGGTAATTCAAAACACTTGAAAGAAAGATAAACTTTACTTACAATATCATTTTGCACATAGCACATTTGTTGACAAACATTATTCCATCAGGACTTTGAAAAGGTTTTTTATCTTGGGAACAGAACAGTTTTCCATTTTTCATCAATGCTCGATATTCACTGCATGTTTCCTTAGGAAAAATATGAAAAAAGTGTTTACAGAAACCTCATCACAGCAAGTTTTACCTTCTAAGAACAGAGTTATTTCATAACCGCTACCCTCTTTGTATGGAAGACATTCACTCAACTTGATACAGATAATACAAATAAAAATGATAAATCTGGATTGTCTGTTGGAGATTGAAAATTCACCTAAAAGCATTCATCTAAAACCATATTAGCAAAATGGAAAGAATAAGGGACTTGGAGTCAAAAATCTGAGCCTATATGACAGGGTTCTCATTTATAAGTCCAACAATCATGGCAAATGAAATTCTCAAAGGCCCATTTATAAGTATACATGCTTCATAAGTTTTGTGTGGATTAAATATCATAAGCATGTAAATCCCTCAAAGAGGGCCTGATACTTTGTAGATATTCAATAATTAGGTTCTCTACCTCACCTCTTCTTCCTGCTTAGTACAGTTGTTGTTGTTGCCATGCTTATTATTGGAATATGCTAAGCTCATACATATAAAAATGTCTAATATCATAGTTCAATAATAACTGTCATTGAAAGGTATATGTAAAGTTGCTGAGAAGGTTAATTCAATATATTTAATGAAGGCCTGCTATATGACACTCAATTTTTTTCTAGGAGCTTAGTATTAATGGTGCATTTGCACTACCTAGTAAAGCACTGATTTAAAATATTATATTACCTATTAGTTTAAGAAATTCACTGGTCTATATTTTGTTTTATTTTGGAAAAAAGGCTTCAGTATCCTTGTAACAGGAAAAATAAGTAATTAAATCAAGCCTTTGATCCAATGCTGACAAATGCACCTCTTCCAAAGGATTGATTATAGAATTCTATTCAACCTACTATATCTTTATAGTAACCATTCAGTCAGTCAACAAACACTTACTATGAGGATACTGTACTCTTCTAGATGTCATGGATATAGCAGTAAATAAGGTAGAAGGCTCCTTGGCCTAAATGGTGTTTACCATCTAATGGATAATGATGTACCTAAACCAGCATCCTACACTTGGGAGGCAGGAGATAGCACTTGCAGAATGAAGAATAATTAACGGTGAAGGAGAAAACATAATTTCAGAGACCAGCCCTGGGAAATTTTGCTAAGGGTAACCTACTAAGAAATCTCTAAGATTATGATCACCAACCAGCGATTTTATCTGAATAGCACAACAACAATTTAATGCAGCAGACTGACAACTAGGTCTCTTGAGATCCATGTCTGGTCTCTGATTCTGTAGTATTTTATGCCGATACTGCAAGTTACTGCTTAACTGGCCGGATATAACTGAACCTACAAAGTCCAGATAAAATTCCTGTCATGAAATGAGAGAAGAGCCTAGTGTCTTTGTAATAGAAATATATTTCTTGTGAGCCAGGTCTTAAAGAACATACTAAAAACAAAAATTCATGAAGAATGAAGCTTTAAATTGTTTCAACTGAAAATATCGGTCAACTGAAAAAGAACATTATCAACGAAAATAAATCCTGAATTGGATTTCTCCAATATCACAATTAGATAAATTCCTAAATCCGAGAAAGACCCTCTTCGCTTTTTTTTTTTTTTTTTCACAAATGGACAACAGAGTCCTAGAGACTAGATTTAGAAATTTGTTCACAGTTTGTAATCAGTAAAGATGGAACTCAGTGCTATTTTTCTGAGTTATGAGGTTATCCAGTGTATTCTCTTGGGCAAGAGGAAAAGTCCATAAAAATTGAAAGAAACAGTTGCATTTTCCTCTGGGAAAAGTGAAATAGCTTCCCAATGACCATAATAGAGAGGGCTGAAACAGGAACAGGTCTGGACCATAACGGGTACTGAGGTGGTGAGATGACTTCTCTGCAACTGTTTACTCATGGTATAGTTTCCAGTCTTTGGCTCAGTTTTGTTTTGTTTGTTGCTGTCTGTGTTTTCTCCACTTATTTCAGAAAAACTGGAGCCCTATAGGGCCAAGGTCTTTCTGTTTTCTTTCACTGGCTGTGATATCCATCTCATTGTCTTCCATCGTTCCTCCCCAGGCATCAAAATAAACCCCCAGGAGCTGGCATCACCCCTGCTCTATGTTAAAGCACCAGCAAGGTTGATGTGGCTTCGTAATTACCCTTCTGGGATGACAAATGTAAGCATTTGGTAAAGATCCTTGTAGATCACTCTGGTGCTTTTCTGTGCTGCTCTGGCTCATGTGTGTAACATTCAACATGTTTTTATGGTACTAGAAAGACCTCGAGCTACCAAACTCGGAAAATAAAAAAATCCAGCATTGTAAGGAAGACCAAATCAATAGTTTTCATTTCTGACAAAATATTCAGACTATGATCTGAATTATTTCCAGATAAATAATCACTTTTCATATTCTTTTTGCTTTTGCCAACATAAGAGGAGGCTAAATTTCTGTTTTTAAAATGCTTTTCAGTGAAATAAGAATTTAACAGTATGCTAAATGTCAGTACAAAATTTGAACTATGCACTGGAAACTACCACCCATTATCATAGACTCTGAAAAAAGAAACATATTTCTTCATGCACAGTGAGATTTACACAATACCCCTCTTTTTTGAGTATGACATATCCAAACAAGCATGCTCTTTGAGTCTCAAAAATCCAGTCTTTTTTCCTACCCTATCATCCCACTCTACTTATGCAACGGAAGTTTCTGAACCTCTTTAATCAGCAAACTTCAATGAAATAATAGAAACTATAATGGAATTCTCTAGAATATTCCTGTAATGTTTCTTAAAAAAAATTAGTTAACAATAAAATACAGCAAGAGTATTTTAATCATGTTTATGAGTTTTGGTGTAGAAAACAATCTTTGTACTATTTTATTCTTTTAATGTTCATGATCTTTGAGAGACATAGTAAATATGTGCCACATAACCAGAAATATTTTAAATCTGAAATAATGGCACAGTTGTGCATGCGTGTGTGTGTGTGTGTATAATTGGCTCTCTCAATGTGGCTTTCAAATATATTAAAAAATGTTTAATTTCTATAGAAATTAAACACAGGTGCTTCTGCTCAGTCTGCCGTGAGTTGCAAGTATCTTCATGATTCACTCCCTCTGCATCTTATGCTATCCTTGTTCTAAGGCTATCTTCTCAGAGGAAACTTGACTATTGAGAAGAACTGATACCATTTCCATCCACAGAAATTCCTATCTTCTATCCTTCTAGCACTAATCTTTATTTAATGTACTGTATATTTTGATAAGTTACTTATTAACTTGTCTGTTTTCTTCCCTTACAATGTAAGCTCCATGATGGCAGGATTCTTTTTTGTTTTTATATTCCCAGCACCTCAAACAGGATCTGACATACAAAGATGCTCAGTAAATATGTACTGAATGAACTATATACACTGAATATATACAAGATATAGACAACTCCTTTTCGCATAGTGGTCACAAGAAAACTTATTGCAGCTTCCTGTTTATGTCATGACTTTTTCAGCTGTTAAGCTGAACAAGAGTAATTCACTAATGTGTGTGTTTGTGGAATTGTAAAGCATTCCTTTAGTGTGATAGACAACCTCTTGCCAACCTCTGTTATCATTAATGCATTGACACGTGTGTGTGTGTGTGGGTGTGTGATTTATGGCTTGATTCATAAAGACCTGTTTCTGTGTTTTTTAACAAAGCTATTAATGCCCATCAGTATAATATGTCTGTATTATTAATATGAAGGTGTTGGTCACAGAACATTTTTCTTCAGGGATCTTGGAATGAATTCAATGAACAGAAAAAGCAGGACTAACCTGATTTACATCTTCACTGGTAGCATCTGGGACAAAAATACAGAAACCAACATTTAATAAGTAAACATTTAATGTACATTTAATGTACAACATTTAATAACTAAAACAAACAATCCACTGAGCGTAGTATCTTGCTTATTTTAACAATAATATATTTTAAAACCACAAATTGATTTGAACACATTAAAATGAACCATGGCAAATAAAGTGGGGGTATTGCACCGGCAGTATATACAATAACAAAGATCTCTCATTCATAAAGTGCCAATTTATTTGAAAAATAATATTCATATACTTTCTGACCCCCTCAAAATATCTAACTTCTTAAAAAAAATCCTTTCAGAACAAAGTATTGTAGGCCTCTTTTAAAATTATAACACACATATCCAATATATCAATCACAGTTTTAAGGAATAATGTAGCATAAAGTTTATATCCTATATACATAAAATTAAATTTTCTGGATTCTGGTAATACTATCTCCTCATCACAGCCACAAAATTTAGAGATCTGGTAAATATTATAATTAATTAAAATCACAGACTAATATGCTCTCTCATTAACAGACTTTTTTTTGTTACCAAGACACTCATTTTAGGAAAGTGGGTATCATTTATGTATAATAGTCTCCTCACTCTCCATCTCTGAGGTTTCCTTTTAAAATTTGTAAACACTTCATAGCAAGTTAAGTCTACGTAATCTGTGTTCCCTTCAAATTCAGATAGCAAAAGGAAACACCTATCTCCTGGCACTCATAGAAGACCCTTACCATGTAGAAGAAATACTTTCAATTCATTTAGGATTTGAAAACACAAAAATAAAATTTGCTAGAAAGAATACTGGTTTAAAACCAGATGACTTAATGTTTATTTATAAGAAGAGTATTAAAGCTGTCTCTTATACACATCTAGATGTGTATAAGAGACAGGCATACACACCGAGGAAACCAGAATACAAATATGTATAATATATATATAATTCATATCACCATTAACTTATATGTTTGGTGAGGGGAATATAGAGAAGACTCTATTAGCTTTTCAGAATTAATGTTGAATTAATGGAAGAATTTCTGATGGATAAAAATTCAGATTATCTCAAACTACATGTCCCTTTTAAAGATACCCTATTTAGAAAGTTGCATATGTAATTCTTCAAAACTCTATGTCTGGCAAGATAGTTCAGGGTTTTGTATATACATGCACGCACACACACACACTGAGGAGGGAGGAAGGGAGAGAAGTCTCTGCCTAGAGCTTTGGAATATGTGGCAAGAGGCTTAGATTACAGGCAAATTGCTCACCTTGTATGAGACAAACAGCCAGGGTCAGGAGCATTGGCACTGCGGTTATCCTCATGTTGATGATGATGTAAGTTGGTTACCAGCCTGCTCCTTGCATTGCTCACCAGCTGGTGCTCTAAGACTAAAGCCGTGGAGATGCAGCTCACTTTTATAATATAACTGTGGGTAACACCCACAACAGCCAACACTGCAAAACCAGTTGTTCAAGGTCATGCTAAACTTAATATAACACATCAATTTAGTTTCCATCTTTTAGGATCCTGTCAAGGTGGCAGATTTGCACAAAAGCTATTTTTAGCGTAGTTCTAATGTGTTTTCAAGATACCTGCCCTAGAAGGCAAGAGATTATGTCCAAAACTCAAAGTTTAACACTCCAGAGTCCAATACGAGAACTGAATTTCTCACCAATCCTAGACACATTTCCTCATCCCCATCGTGTTTCTAATTCAGCTCCCTTCATAAGTGAGAAGGGAGGGGAAAATAAGGCAGATGGGTTGTCCTACAAGTCAGGTAAAGATTTAAAGACATCTGGAGAAAGCTGCTGATAGCAAGGGCACCTAGGGTTCCTTGTGCTTTCTTCTGCATCTGTCCTAGAGTGTTTCAATTCAGTGTCACAGACTCATATATAAGTTATAAAATGACCCTAAGGGATAACTATCAGAATTCAAACACTGAAGACATGGGGAAACAGAAACTAACAGAAGCTATGAGTTTCCCAAAAGCACATCATTGAGATGAAAGAGAAGACCACAATTTAAACATTTTTTCAACTCCATACGCTGCTTCACCACTATACATTAGTAAAGGCAGAAAGATGTGAAATAGAAACTTGTGCATAGCTACTCACATTCTCCATCAAAAAAAAAAAAAAAGCTTGCACACAGCTACTTTTAAGGTTTTTCAATCTGAAAGACATTTTAAATGTGCAAGCTTTATCTGTAGTCTAGCCAAACATCATAATCATAAACATTAGAGATGCATGGTTTAACTTTCCACAGTCCAGTAGGTCAGTTCAGTCACTCAGTCGTGTCTGACTCTTTGTGACCCCATGAATCACAGCACGCCAGGCCTCCCTGTCCATCACCAACTCCCGGAGTTCACTCAAACTCACGTCCATCGAGTCAGTGATGCCATCCAGCCATCTCATCCTCTGTCATCCCCTTCTCCTCCTGCCCCCAATCCCTCCCAGCATCAGGGTCTTTTCCAATGAGTCAACTCTTCGCATGAGATGGCCAAAGTATTGGAGCTTCAGCTTTAGCATCATTCCTTCCAAAGAAATCCCAGGGCTGATCTCCTTCAGAGCGGACTGGTTGGATCTCCTTGCAGTCCAAGGGACTCTCAGGAGTCTCCTCCAACACCACAGTTCAAAAGCATCAATTCCTCGGCGCTCAGTTTCCTTCACAGTCCAACTCTCACATCCATACATGACCACAGGAAAAACCATAGCCTTGACTAGATGGACCTTTGTTGGCAAACTAATGTCTCTACTTTTCGATATGCTATCTAGGTTGGTCATAACTCTCCTTCCAAGGAGTAAGCGTCTTTTAATTTCATGGCTGCAATCACCATCTGCAGTGATTTTGGAGTCCAGAAAAATTAAGTCTGACACTGTTTCCACTGTTTCCCCATCTATTTCCCATGAAGTGATGGGACCGGATGCCATGATCTTCGTTTTCTGAATGTTGAGCTTTAAGCCAACTTTGTCTCTCTCCTCTTTCACTTTCATCAAGAGGCTTTTTAGTTCCACAGTCCATCACTTTCCAAATTACTGTTCGGAAATTTTCACTTAAATCAGATTTAGATTAAGTTTACTCCTGTAATACTTCATTATTTAGTTTCCCAAGAAGTAAAGAAGAAACAAAATATTTAAAAGTATAAATAACTTTTCCAGAGAAAGTATCTTCTCCTTAGTTCCTTCTTCTGTTCTACAAGTAATGCCTTTTGTCTACTGGTTTATTTTACTCCATTCAATAAAGCACCTGGAGAATTATGCAAAGGTGACTGAAATCAAAGCCAAATGGCTGGATTCTGGTATTTCCAAATCTATAGAAAGGAAATTTTGGATTCAATGGGATCAAAGCCCTTTTAAAGATTGTTCCAGAAAACTGATCTAAGGCTAGCCAATGCTGAGATCGTGTCAATATTCTGAATATACCATCAAAGCCAGACTATTTCTTTTTCTTTCTTTCATGAAGTAATTTCTTTCTTATAAAATATAATCATTGGTTTCAAAGTCTGTGCTGTATTTCTGTATTTCTTTCCAACAGTTTAGTAAAACTAGTGACCATAGAAAGCAAGTTCAGATTGCATTACTATTACAAGTTAGAAAATTGGTATCTGTCATAGCTTAATGGAAAGAGAATGGGACAGGGAATCAGAAAACTTTCTATTTCTGTCTTTGCAACTATACAGTGTAATGGAAATGAACATGGCTTTAGCTCATAGCAAACCTGGGTTCAAATCTTGATCATGAGTTACCAGCCATGTTGCCTTGGGCAAATCACTTATTTTCTTTCAGCCTGTTTCCTAATATGTAAAGCAGGGGTAGTAAAACTATCTTGTACAATTGTTATAAGAGTTAGAGGTAAATCGTGTGTGTGTGTATGTGTGTGTAAGTGTGTGTAATGTTCAGGANGAAGTGATGGGACCGGATGCCATGATCTTCGTTTTCTGAATGTTGAGCTTTAAGCCAACTTTGTCTCTCTCCTCTTTCACTTTCATCAAGAGGCTTTTTAGTTCCACAGTCCATCACTTTCCAAATTACTGTTCGGAAATTTTCACTTAAATCAGATTTAGATTAAGTTTACTCCTGTAGTACTTCATTATTTAGTTTCCCAAGAAGTAAAGAAGAAACAAAATATTTAAAAGTATAAATAACTTTTCCAGAGAAAGTATCTTCTCCTTAGTTCCTTCTTCTGTTCTACAAGTAATGCCTTTTGTCTACTGGTTTATTTTACTCCATTCAATAAAGCACCTGGAGAATTATGCAAAGGTGACTGAAATCAAAGCCAAATGGCTGGATTCTGGTATTTCCAAATCTATAGAAAGGAAATTTTGGATTCAATGGGATCAAAGCCCTTTTAAAGATTGTTCCAGAAAACTGATCTAAGGCTAGCCAATGCTGAGATCGTGTCAATATTCTGAATATACCATCAAAGCCAGACTATTTCTTTTTCTTTCTTTCATGAAGTAATTTCTTTCTTATAAAATATAATCATTGGTTTCAAAGTCTGTGCTGTATTTCTGTATTTCTTTCCAACAGTTTAGTAAAACTAGTGACCATAGAAAGCAAGTTCAGATTGCATTACTATTACAAGTTAGAAAATTGGTATCTGTCATAGCTTAATGGAAAGAGAATGGGACAGGGAATCAGAAAACTTTCTATTTCTGTCTTTGCAACTATACAGTGTAATGGAAATGAACATGGCTTTAGCTCATAGCAAACCTGGGTTCAAATCTTGATCATGAGTTACCAGCCATGTTGCCTTGGGCAAATCACTTATTTTCTTTCAGCCTGTTTCCTAATATGTAAAGCAGGGGTAGTAAAACTATCTTGTACAATTGTTATAAGAGTTAGAGGTAAATCGTGTGTGTGTGTATGTGTGTGTAAGTGTGTGTAATGTTCAGGAAAATTCCAAGTACATGTGATAAGCTTTATAGTTGATAGATGGTCTTGCATTTTCATCTCATTATAATGATGTGACTTCCTAGGTAATTTCTAAGATTCCAAGAAAAGTCAACATCTCTTAGATGTGGTCCATAATGACAGACCTAAAGTTTGCTCAGCATAGAAATAACAATCCCAAAACATTCTGAAGTAAAATCAAAAAGTCAAGATACAAGCTCTCTTTTTCATTCTATCATTGTGTTCTCAACCATGATACCTAAAACAAATCAAAGTATTAGCCATTTAAATTTGCCGAAGCTGTTGCTAGATTTTGGTCATCACTGATTCCTGTAAAATCTTCTTCTGTATAATGACATGGCAATACTATTTTTTTAATCTTCCATTTGCTGTGGTAGAACATATGAAATGTGTCCTAACCATACACTCTTACTGACGGCGTGTGCGTGGGTGTGTGGTCAGTCATGTCCAACTCTTTGCAACTCCATGTACTGTAGCCTTTCAGGCTTCTCTGTCCATGAGATTTTCAGAATACTGGAGTGGGTTGCCATTTCCTTCTCCAGGGCATCTTCCTGACCCAGGGATTGAACCCATGTCTACTGCACTGGCAGGCAGATTCTTTACCCCTGAGCCACCAGGGAAGCCCATTATTGATGGTAGGAAAGTTTAATGCCTTACAATTGAATTGGTGACTGTGTAATATGCAATGGTGAAAATCAAATCTAGCCCAGATGGACAGTCTTCCCAGGAGTGGAAGTGGTGAGAGGGTGTAACAAAGAACCGAAAGATGATTGTGTCTCTAAAGTATCCCAGCTATGAGGAAGGATGGAAGGAGTTAGTTCCCTTCTTACTGGAGAAGAGTTCCTCACTGACATCCAGAACCTTATGAAACGATGCATAAGAGGATTGAAACTCATAGCCTCTTCCAGGAGAATAAAATCGTCAAGAGAAGATTCAGCGAGCACTGCAATACCAGAAGCATGTGTCAGCTGGCTCTTGTCATCAGAGCTGCTTCTCTACTTCATTTTAGACATGTAAATCCAGAGGTGATTGATCCCACACTCTGTTAATCACTTTTTACTTCGAAAACCATAGACTTGAAATTTGAATGAAAGGAACCAAGGTTTTAGAGAGCCGGGTTAATAGAATACTTTTGTATTAGATTGTCAGAATACTGTCCTTAAATTCTAAATTTTTTTCCCAGCTGTTTTAGTTTTTCATCAAATATGCACAACGCTTTTCCTTCCCATTAAAAAGGAATGGAGTTAGGTTGCAAAAAGTATAGACTTTACAATTCAACACAGGTATCAAGTGGCCCAGAATCTGAATTCTCATCAAGTATATTGACACAGGGGGAAGAGACGAGAAAACTAGGAAGGAAACAAGACCTTACAGATCAGCAGTGTTACTAAAGACAAAAGATTACTTCTGAAATCCAAAGTTAGCAGATCACTGTTTAGATGTTCTCTTTTTCTATGCTGAGATTTCCTTGATGATTACAACAGTTTAATAAATAACTATAGTCCCTTACAGTTAAACCATTCTGCATCTTTCCAAACTGTCTTCCATGAGCTGTCCTGTTTATTCAGTGCTGTGAGGTAGCAGAGCAGGTGTCATTGTCCTTTCCTTCCCTGCCAAAAATGGTGCCATTCATAAACCTCAGAGTAGGAACTAGCCTCAGTGGTAGTCCCGGCCTTGCCACTTACTTATTTTCTACACCCTACATTGCTAGTGCATAGATTTTCAGGCAGTTCAAGAGAATCTGGATGTTATAGTGCTTTAAACTAGGTACACTGTTCTACTGCTAATGTAGTCCTTTCTATTTATTGCCTGCTCTCACATATTCATACATACACACAACCATAAACCCATAACGAAAAAAAGAAGCATGCTGTGACCATGATTGACAAAGTATATAACCTAATAGTTCTTAGAAGATGAATTTCCTTTCCTAAGATTCTCTTGTTTTTCCTGACTAACAAGTCTGTATTCTACTTTTTTGAAGACACTAACTGGAACACAGCCTTTACCCCCCTTCTTTATTTTTTTGAAAGTCCTATTAACAGGTATTGAAACCAATTGTGTTTTTTTCTGGGGCTCTGAAGAGCTCTGTTACCACAGTCCTTTATGTTTCAGTGCAGAGAAGAATTCAGTGTGAGCAAAGTGATAGATAAGAAGTGATTTTTTTTTAGAATAGGATTCTTGTGAAGTTTACAAGTGGGCAAGTGAGAAATGCCATGCTCTGGGAACTTATGCAGCTACAGTTTTATAATCAAAGGAAAAGTGGGGAGAGGGAGAAGACCTTCTTTGTCTTTCTTAAGTAGATGTCATGCTTCCATCATCAGCTCCTCCGCCAGGTTGAGCAAGGGGTTTTTCTTGCCCCTACATGGTCAAGCTAGGTGCACAAATTATTGTTTTTTATGTGTGCAGAGAGCAATGTCCTGGAGATCATTAACTTACTGAGTTCACTGGGCAGGATGGGGATCTCATGTCACCACTGTTTTTTTGTTTTGGGGTCTGTCTCGTGCTTCTTGCACGGTTTTATTGCTAAGTAAACCTGCTTTCTTGAGTAATCCATTAATTTATAGGGGTCTCCCATATTTTTTTCTACTTACAGTTCCTTATAATGAATAATAAAGTCACCCAGTCATGTCCGGCTTTTTGAGACCCCATGGACTGTAGTCTACCAGGCTCCTCTGTCCATGGGATTTTCCAGGCAAGGGTACTAGAGTGGGTTGCCATTTCCTTCTCCAGGGGTTCTTACTAACCTAGGGATTGAACCTGGGTCTCCCACATTGCAGGCAGATGCTTTACTATCTGAGCCTCTAGGGAAGCCTACAATCCCTTACTGGGATTATCTATTTAATCACCTCTTTGTACCTTCATTTCCTCTACGAGAATTTCTTTCTGTTTGTCTAGAAAGGCTAAGAGACTGTAGAGATAAGCATATCATTTTATCTAAGAACAAGATGAGATGGGTGCTGTTTGATCACTAAGCATACAGACTTTACTATTTATAGATATAATTGTTGCTTTTGTTAGATTAGGATTAAGAAAACAGAATGATTCAATACCTAATGTTTGATCATATTAAATTGGTTCTTAAATACAATATCCAGCTTCTCCTAAGGTTGATATTACTGAGACCCCTGTTACATGAAACTATACTATCCATTACCTGGGTATTCTGTATGTTCTGAAGTCTCCTAGGATTTATTCTGACTGTAGAAAATAGGTTTCTGGAACTATAGTCCTTTGGGGGGAAATTACAATGACTTAATTCTGAAGTAGCTAGTATACTGAATTTAGGTAAGAGAGTAATGTATATTTTATACTGAAATATTTTATGTACATACTTACAATAAGAAAATTGTCAGATTTGTAAGTAAAATTAGGAAAATATCTTTCAGTTCAGTTCAGTCCAATCCAGTCGTTCAGTCATGTCCGACTCTTTGCGACTCCATGAGTCACAGCACGCCAGGCCTCCCTGTCTATCACCAACTCCCGGAGTTCACTCAGACTCATGTCCGAGTCCGTGATGCCATCCAGCCATCTCATCCTCAGTCATCCCCTTCTCCTCCTGCCCCCAATTCCTCCTAGCATCAGAGTCTTTTCCAATGAACCAACTCCTCGCATGAGTAGTATTGGAGTTTCAGCTTCAACATCAGTCCTTCCAATGAACACCCAGCACTGATCTCCTTTAGGATGGACTGGTTAGATCTCCTTGCAGCCCAAGGGACTCTCAAGAGTCTTCTCCAACACTATAGTTCAAAAGCATCAATTATTCAGCGCTCAGCTTTCTTTATTCAATTGTTTGCAAAGGAACAAAATTTGCTATCATTTATGGTACATCATTTTGTGTACCATAATGTACATCATTACATAAAGTACATACATAAAGTACATCATTAAGGTGTACTTACTAAGTGACAGGGACAAAAATAAAGAGTAAATAGCATTTTGTTCTGTTTTTACAGGTTAAAAAATAGAGGTTTCAGTTCAGTTCAGTCACTCAGTTGAGTCCGACTCTTTGCGACCCCATGAACTGCAGCATGCCAGGCCTCTCTGTCCATCACCAACTCCCGGAGTCCAGAAAACCCACGTCCATTTTGTCAGTAATGCCAACAAACCATCTCATCCTCTGTCATCCTCTGCGCTCAGTCTTTCCCAGCATCAGGGTCTTTTCAAATAAGTCAGATCTTTGCGTTAGGTGGCCAAAAAATTGGAGTTTCAGCTTCAGCATCAGTCCTTCCAATGACACCCAGGACTGATCTCCTTTAGGATAGACTGGTTGGATCTCCTTGCAGTCCAGGGGACTCTCAAGAGTCTTCTCCAACACCACAGTTCAAAAGGCATCAATTCTTTGGCACTCAGATTTCTTTATAGTCCAAGTCTCACAACCATACTTCACCACTAGAAAAAGCATAGCCTTGACTAGACAGACCTTTCTTGACAAAGTAATGTCTCTGCTTTTCAATATGCTGTCTAGGTTGGTCATAACTTTCCTTCCAAGGAGTATCTTTTAATTTCATGGCTGCAATTACCATCTGCACTGATTTTGGAGACCCAAAAAATAAAGTCATCCAGTTTCCACTGTTTCCCAATCTATTTGCCATGAAGGGATGGGACCAGAGGCCATGATGTTAGTTTTCTGGATGTTGAGCTTTAAGCCAACTTTTTCGCTCTCCTCTTTCACTTTCATCAAGAGGCTCTTAAGCTCTTCTTAACTTTCTGCCATAAGGGTGGTGTCATCTGCATATCTGAGGTTATTGATATTTCTCCTGGCAGTCTTGATTCCAGCTTGTGCTTCCTCCAGCCCAGCGTTTCTCATGATGTACTCTGCATATAAGTTAAATAAGCAGGGTGACAGTATACAGCCCTGACATACTCCTTTCCTTATTTGGAACCAGTCTGTTGTTCCATGTCCAGTTCTAACTGTCGCTTCCTAAACTGCATACAGGATTCTCAAGAGGCAGGTCAGGTGTATTCCCATCTCTTTCAGAATTTTCCTGTTTATTGTGATCCATACAGTCAAAGGCTTTGACATAGTCAATAAAGCAGAAATAGATGTTTTTCTGGAACTCCCGTGCTTTTTCGATGATCCAGCAGATGTTGGCAGTTTGATCTCTGGTTCCTCTGCCTTTTCTAAAACCAGTTTGAACATCTGGAAGTTCACAGTTCATGTATTGCTGAAGCCTGGCTTGGAGAATTTCAAGCATAGTAAAATACACTAGCGTGTGAGATGAGTGCAATTGTGCAATAGTTTGAGCATTCTTTGGCATTGTCTTTCTTTGGGATTGGGATGAAAACTGACCTTTTCCAGTCCTGTGGCCACTGCTGAGTTTTCCAAAAAATGCTGGCATATTGACTGCAGGACTTCCACAGTATCATCTTTCAGGATTTGAAATAGCTCTACTGGAATTTCATCACCTCCACTAGCTTTGTTCGTAGTGATGCTTCCTAAGGCCCACTTGACTTCACATTCCAGGATGTCTGGCTCTAGGTGAGTGATTACATCACTGTGATTATATGGGTCATGAAGATCTTTTTTTGTACAGTTCTTCTGTGAATTCTTGCCACCTCTTCTTAATATCTTCTGCTTCTGTTAGGTCCCTACCATTCTGTCCTTTATTGAGCCCATCTTTGCATGAAATGTTTCCTTGGCATGTATCTCCAATTTTCTTGAAGAGATCTCTAATCTTTCCCATTCTGTTGTTTTCCTCTATTTCTTTTCACTGATCGCTGAGGACGGCTTCCTTTTTTCCTTTGCTTTTCACTTCCCTTTTGTTCACAGCTATTTGTAAGGGCTCCTCAGACAGCCATTTTGCTTTTCTGCATTTCTTTTTCTGGGGGGGATGATCTTGCTCCCTGTCTCCTGTACAATGTCACAAACCTCCATCCATCATTCTTCAGGCACTCTCTCAGATGTAATCCCTTGAATCTGTTTGTCACTTTCACTGTATAATTGTAAGGGATTTGATTTAGGTCATACCTAAATGGTCTAGTGGTTTTCCTTCAGTTCAGTTCAGTCGCTCAGTCGTGTCTGACTCTTTGCAACCCCATTAATCGCAGCACATCAGGCCTCCCTGTCCATCACCAACCCACGGAGTTCACTCAGACTCACGTCCATCGAGTCAGTGATGCCATCCAGCCATCTCATCCTCTGTCGTCCCCTTCTCCTCCTGCCCCCAATCCCTCCCAGCATCAAAGTCTTTTCCAATGAGTCAACTCTTCGCATGAGGTGGCCAAAGTACTGGAGTTTCAGCTTTAGCATCATTCCTTCCAAAGAAATCCCAGAAATCTCCTTCAGAATGGACTGGTTGGATCTCCTTGCAGTCCAAAGGACTCTCAAGAGTCTTCTCCAACACCACAGTGCAAAAGCATCAATTCTTCAGCGCTCAGTGGTTTTCCTTACTTTCTTCAATTTAAGTCTGAATTTGGCAATAAGGAGTTCATGATCTGAGCCACAGTCAGCTCCCTGTCTTGTTTTTGCTGACTGTATAGAGCTTCTCCACCTTTGGCTGCAAAGAATATAATCAATCTGATTTTGGTGTCGACCATCTGGTGATGTGAGGTTTGGTGAGACTCTATTACTTTTCCAAAGTCATATAGCCTGTAAGCAGTGGTTGTTGCAAATGCTAACAGTCAGTACAAATAGAGGCAGTTAAATCCAGAGCCCAGACTCCAAACTACCACACACTGTAGTGACCATACTATCTACACCTATAACTAACTTAGCTCAGACACTCCCAGCAATAGACTGAACCATGTCCATCCAAAATTCATATTTTTAGGTCTTAATCAACCCCTAGTATCTCAGAACATTACTGTATTTAATAAAAAAAATCCTTTCAAAGGTAATCAAGTTAAAATGAGGCCATTAGGGTTGAGCCCTAACCCAAATGATTGGTGCCCTTATAAGTAGAAATTTGGACACAGACTCGAGGGATGCCTGTGCACAGGGACTTACCCCAGGCCACATGGTTTGTTCATGGTCAAGATGGAGCTCATGTTTAGGTTTTAAGACTTAAAATTTTGTTCTAAAAGCAGCAAGTTAAATAGCACCAACCATTGTGTCATATCACAATTCTGATTCATTAGACAGAAAAAAATGATTAATAAATTAGAGAATTGTCAAGTATGGGACTAAATTACCAAACTGTGGTTTTAAAAAGTTTTTAATGTAATTCCAAAGTTAGGTGTTATGGTATTCCAATAGATTTCATAATATTGCCCACATGAATACAATACATATTCACTCAGTTCAGTTCAGTTGCTCAGTCATGTCCGACTCTTTGTGACCCCATGAATTGCAGCACGCCAGGCCTCCCTGTCCATCACCAACTCCCGGAGTTCACTCAAACTCATGTCCACTGAGTCGGTGATGCCATCCAGCCATCTCATCCTCTGTCATCCCCTTCTCCTCCTGCCCCCAATCCCTCCCAGCATCAGGGTATTTTCCAATGAGTCAACTCCTCACATGAGGTGGCCAAAGTATTGGAGTTTCAGCTTTAGCACTAGTCCTCCCAAAGAACACCCAGGGCTGATCTCCTTTAGGATGGACTTGTTGGACCTCGTTGCAGTCCAAGGGACTCTCAAGCATCTTCTCCAACACCACAGTTCAAAAGCATCAATTCTTTGGCACTCAGCTTTCTTCACAGTCCAATTCTCACATCCATATATGACCACAGGAAAAACCATAGCCTTGACTAGATGGACCTTTGTTGGCAAAGTAATATCTCTGCTTTTGAATATGCTATCTAGGTTGGTCATAACTTTCCTTCCAAGGAGTAGAAGAAGTGAAGTGAAGTGAAGTCACTCAGTCGTGTCCGACTCTTTGCGACCCCTTGGACTGTAGCCCACCAGGCTCCTCCATCCATGGGATTCACCAGGCAAGAATACTGAAGTGGGTTGCCATTTCCTTCTCCAGGGGATCTTCCCAACCCAGGGATTGAACCCAGGTCTCCCACATTGCAGGCAGATGCTTTAACCTCTGAGCCACCAGGGAAGCCCCTTCCAAGGAGTAAACATCTTTTAATTTCATGGCTGCAGTCACCATCTGCAGTGATTTTGGAGCCAAAAAAAACAAAGTCTGACGCTGATTCCACTGTTTCCCCATCTATTTCCCATGAAGTGATGGGACTGGATGTCATGATCTTCGTTTTCTGAATGTTGAGCTTTAAGCCAACTTTTTCGCTCTCCTCTTTCACTTTCATCTAGAGACTTTTTATTTCCTCACTTTCTGCCATAAGGGTGGTGTCATCTGCATATCTGTGGTTATTGATATTTCTCCTGGCAATCTTGATTCCAGCTTATGCTTCTTCCACCCCAGCGTTTCTCATGATGTACTCTGTGTATAAGTTAAATAAGCAGGGTGACAATATACAGCCTTGACATACTCCTTTTCCTATTTGGAACCAGTCTGTTGTTCCATGTCCAGTTCTAACTGTTGCTTCCTGATCTGCATAGAGGTTTCTCAAGAGGCAGGTCAGGTGGTCTGATATTCCCATCTCTTTAAGAATAAATGCCACATTTATTTGATATCATGTGAGAGCCCAGTGTTATACTTGTTAATAAAAGATATGGTCTCTAATCTCTAAGAAAATATAGTCTAATTGAAGAAGTAGAAAATAATCATACAAATCATTGTTTTCCTGAATCTATGAAACTTTTTAAAAAGATGACCATCTAGTCCAACTAGCATAAAATAAGATATCTGACCTCTAGAAGGGGGTTCCCTGATGACAATCTCAATTCTAAAAAATAAACTGGAGTTAAAAAGGTGTATAGACTTCATCCACATGAAAAATTCAGTAAATCAAAATAGATCATTCCTTGTAAAAAAAAAAAAAAAAAAAAAACTTACGGTTATTAGAGAGTAAGGGGCAAGGAGGGAAAATTGGGAGACTAAGATCAACATAAACACACTACTACATATAAAATAGATAACTCATAAGGACAAACTGTATAGAATAGAGAACTCTACTCAATACTCTGTAATGGCTTATGTGGAAAAGGCATCTTAAAAACAAGTGGTTATATGTATATGTATAAATGATTCACTTTACTGTACACTTAAAATTAACATAACATTGTAAATCTACTATACTCCAATATTTTTTTGTTTTAAATCATGAATCACTCCTTAACTAATTAAGAAAACCAAGAATTTGCTTTTATCTGAATTTTTAGCTTCCACTATATCACTAACAAACACTAAAAGTGTTAGCTAACTGACAGTATTTTGGGGGCAGGAGTTGAGTCTAAACGTGAATTAGCAATTATTTTGCATTTAGTGGGGTTTTGTTTCTTTTGAGTGACACCTCCTGCATGATGTTAATGCATTGCATCACCAAGTCCTTACTATAAAACACCTCTATTTAAGAAAGTATTTTCCAGAAAGTAATTTTAATATTTCTGAGCAAGAAGTTGTATGTGGTGAACATTTATCTACATAAACAGCCTTCAAAAATGCATTAATCAGCTTTAGCCTACAGTGTAAGATAAGATTATTTTTCTTTCACTTCTAGACAGAAAATACCACTTATGCTTCTGAGAAGTATTATAAAAGTGTATAGGAAATTATTTGAGAATGCAATGCACTTACTGGCATTAATAAAGGCATTTACATTATTGTACTTACAGAGCAATTTTGTATAAGATTTAGTTTATAATATAATAATATTTATAGAATAATACAGTCCAAGAAGGATGTTGCCAGGTGACTCAGTGGTAAAGAATCCACCTCCCAAGTAGGAAATGTAGGTTCAATGCCTGCATCAGAAAGTTCCCATGGAGGAGGAAGTGGCAACCCACTCTGGTATTCTTGCCTGGGAAATCCCATGGAGAGAGGAGCCTGGCATGCTACAGCTCACGGGTCACAAAGAGTCGGACATGACTCAGAGACTAAACAACAACAACAATAGTACAATACCAATTTGTACATAATATGTATATATAGAAATATTTATATACTGTCTATATTTTATATACCTGATCCTCACATTAACTCTTTCAGATAAGCAGATAATGTCTTATTTCCATTCATAGTCAGTAACACTGAAAATCAGCCCAGTTGAATGATTTCCCTTATGTCTATTAGCCATAAATGGAATCACTGTAAGGAATTCAAGTCTCCTAATATCCATATATATATGCACATATACGTGTATATATACACATTCAGATATGTATTTTTTATATTCTCCCATGAGGTCTAAACACCAATTCAGTGAGATTAGGATAAGAAAGAAGAAAACATGAAAAGAGTACTAAAGTATTCAGCAAGAAAATAAAGAGAACAGAAGGACACCAAGTACACTGAAAGAGAGAAATAATTAAATTTGAACCAGTCTTGGTGATGAAGGGCAAATGAAGTAGAGGAAATAATATTCGAGTTTAAACAGGAGAGGAGATGGCTTGTCAAATGCTTTCCAAATTACAATTTTTAAAGATTTTTTTGACATGGACCATTTTGAAGGTCTTCATTGTTACAACATTGCTTCTATTTTATATATATATATATTTTTTTTTTTTTTCTTTTTTTTGCCACTCGGCATGTGGGATCTTAGCTCCCTGACCAGGGATTGAACCTGCACCCCCTACATTGAAAGGTGAAGTCCTAACCAATGGGCCACCAGAGAAGTCCCACAAATTAAAAATTTTAATACATATTCTCATTTGGGCCTCAAGATCAACTTTTGAACAGGCTAGACATACATTATTGTTAACATTCTCATTTTAGTGAAACTTAGAGATATAGTAACTTTCTCAAAGATACAAACAGTAACTGGTGAAAGCTGGAGTTCAACAGAAGTCTGTTCAATCAAGATTCCACTGCCTTTTCCCTGTGCCCTTAGGTTTTCCTAACACTGCGAAAGATGTTTGAAGGAACAGCTTTCATACTTTCATTAGAAAGGAAATGATGAGAAGGCAAATAAGAAAACTAAAATACCTATTTTATTCTCTGAAAAGAGACACAAAAAATTAACATGCGTGCTAAGAGATGCATACTAAGTCACTCAGTCATATCCGAGTCTTTGGGACCCTATGGACGGAAGCTCACCAGGCTCTTTTGTTCATGGGATTCTCCAGGCAAGAATACTGGAGTGGGTTGCCATTTCCTCTTCCAAGGAATCTTCCCAACCCACGGATCGAACCCGTGCCACTTACGTCTCCTGCATTGGCATGCATGCTCTTTACCACTAGCACCACCTGGGAAGCTCATGCTAAAGGGTACACCAGGGTTTTTGTTTGTTTATTTTGTTCTAATGATAAGATTTCTGTTTCTGGCCAAGATATAGGAACAAGGAAAGGAGATTTCCTCGCCCTGAAAAAAATTTTTTTTTATTTAGGATAAAAACTACATTAAACCATAGTTTTCTGATACTGGACATTAAATAATGCAGGCCATGATCCCTGGGAGTGAGAATAAAACCCCAGTTAGATCTTCATTGCCACAGTTTACTGTCTATAAGCTGTTGCATAGAGAGAGAAAACACAGGTAGAGCACAACAGTCTCCGAGATGAGGACACAAAGCTGCGAGTTGGGGAGACCAAGAGAACTAATATTTACGTGGCATGGTACCAAGAGGAGAGAACTTCGAGGAGAGATTTGTAGCAAATTATCCACCTAGAGTCTTCAAATGCATGATAATAAATAATTCTACATGAGAAAACTACTCAAGGCTGGGGAAAAAAAAATCGTCCTAAGAAGTAGAGGAAATAATATTCGAGTTTAAACAGGAGAGGAGATGGCTTGTGTTTCCACCAATAAAAAGGGGGAAAAATCGGTCATTAGGTTAGAAATCTGAGAAGGTATTTCTCTAGTAGGGGGACAAAATAATCCACAAAAGGCTGCTCTGGTTCCACCTAACAAAGTTTAAAAGCAAGGCTGGAAATTATCTACGTATTTTCAAGTAACTTTACTGTGTTCCAGAACAAACTTCAAGGACATTTAGAGGAAAGAAAAATATGCATCACCTAACAAAGTAAACAGAAAATGACTAGCATACAATCCAAAATTACCACAGACAAACCAAGAAACAAGAGATGGAATTCATGTTAAGAAGGAAAAATCAATCCAAAGAACTGGACTCATGATTCCAGCAAAGTAATAGAAACTGGAGATACACTTCTGCAGTACTGCAGAACTTACTACACTTCTGTAGTAAGTAAACAAATAAAAACAACACATAAAATATATGAAACAATGGTTTTCAAGATACTCAACAGTAGTCTCTTGAAATGGAGACAAGTGACTCATGATAAACAGATAGTAAACAAACAAGGTGAACCTTAAAATTGCCCCAGCTTACTGTCCTTAGAACATTTACAGGTCACAGAGAACGGAGGAGAAGCTCAGGTACAGCCATGCAGACCCCGTGTCAAGGAGACAGCTGAGATTCCAGGAGGGTGAAGGCAGTTGAAATTTATCAAAACAGGATATTGGAGATGAGAGAGCTGATCAGTGGAAACCCTAGAAATATGAATAACCCTTAAGGATTCCGCAGAGTACTGATTACCAAACACATATAAGTAACTACTCAAGATCAAAGAAAGGTCCATCTGAAATGATTAAAGAGAACAGTACCCTATGTTTATACAGGATCAGGACTAGTACCTGTTCCTATAAACCACACTGGGAAAATCTCAAAATTCATAAGGCAACTCATCCCTACTGGACAGAATACTCAAAAGGGCCGTGTCATAGTAGTAGGTGATAATTAGCTATAGTGTGAATATTTCTCCCCTCTTACCTAACAAATGGTAATAACAAGACCCAAAAGAATTCAGTTTTCAATGAACAGAACTGTATCCGAGAACAAAATTA
>SJYT01009902.1:160323-174902 GCA_006410635.1 Cephalophus harveyi
GCAATCTTGATTCCAGCTTGTGTTTCTTCCAGTCCAGCGTTTCTCATGATGTACTCTGCATATAAGTTAAATAAGCAGGGTGACAATATACAGCCTTGACGCACTCCTTTTCCTATTTGGAACCAGTCTGTTGTTCCATGTCCAGTCCTAACTGTTGCTTCCTGACCTGCATACAGATTTCTCAAGAGGCAGGTTAGGTGGTCTGGTATTCCCATCTCTTTCAGAATTTTCCACAGTTTATTGTGATCCACACAGTCAAAGGCTTTGGCATAGTCAATAAAGCAGAAGTAGATGTTTTTCTGGAACTCTCTTGCTTTTTGCATGATCCAGCGGATGTTGGCAATTTGATCTCTGGTTCCTCTGCCTTTTCTAAAGCCAGCTTGAACATCAGGGAGTTCACGGTTCACGTATTGCTGAAGCCTGGCTTGGAGGATTTTGAGCATTACTTTACTAGCATGTGAGATGAGTGCAATTGTGCGGTAATTGGAGCATTCTTTTGCATTGCCTTTCTTTGGAATTGGAATGAAAACTGACCTTTTCCAGTCCTGTGGCCACTGCCATTTTCCAAATTTGCTGGCAGATTGAGTGCAGCACTTTCATAAAGTGTATTAGACAAAAAATATGTGTGTTATATGTAAGTGTGTAAATTGAAAGATTGTCAAATTAGATGAAAAGGAAAATCCAACCATTTGCTGCTTTCAAGAAACACACTTTAAATATAAAGATAGAAATAGGTTAAAAGTAAAAGATGATTAACATTAATCAAAAGAAAGCTTGACTGGCTATATGAATATCAGAAAATGTAGATTTCAGAGCAAAGAATATTACCAGGGATAAGGAGAATCACTTCATGATGACAAAGAGATCAGTTTACCAAGACGACTCTCTTACTATTCTTAATGTTTGTACCCAGCAAAGGAGACCTAGACTTATACAAATTACATGAGAGAATATTTCTTTTTGTTTCATTAGATGAAAAATATTCATGTTTATAAATCATAGCATCTATTTATAACTCACTTTAAGCCAGAATTATTACCCACTGGCATTTTGAATACTTAGGAAAGTCTTGAAATTCCTTATGATCAAGTAGGAAAAAAAAAAGTTTACTCTGTGTAACCCAAGAGAGTAAAGCTAGAATCTGACCGAAGTTAGAGGCTGTTATGACTCCACTGAAAGGGGAAGCTCTCTAGCAATGAAATCTGTCCAGAAATAAAGCATGTGGTTGTCTTAGAGAGATTGTCTTTTACACCTCCAGAGATGGCAGAAAAACCACAACTAATGCGTAGCAGATCACATGCACGGGCTGCTACTATTTGAGCCTGGGTAGAATAAGTGGATTTTAAACTATGAAACTTGAATGCTATATAGAAACCTATGTAGAAATTAACTAGAAACAATGAGGTTGGTATAGGATTAAGAAAGCGTTCAACATAGAGATTAGAAATTAAGCAATATTCTCTTGGATCCTTATATATAAGGATACTAATGCCAACCAAAAATTTAGATCAATATCAATTTGTAGGCATCATGTTGAATGTTATTAATTGAAAGATTGAAAATCATAGCTGCTGGAAGTAAGAATTTAAAAATTTTAAAAATTTTTTTCTGCATTAAGAAATCTATATTTGCCTCAGAAATGATTCAACAGAACATAAAATATTAATGTGTCATAAAATAAGTACAAGTGAAGTGTCCAGGAAAGATATATTATTTCTATCTGGAAGATAGCAGTGGGCCTTGAGGACTAAGAATATTTGAACATGTGGGAATGGTAATGTAACTGATTTTTCAGCAGAATGACACACACAAAATTCCAGGAGCAAAATAATGTGGGGTCTCTATGAAAGAATATGTAGTACTCCTTTTGACTGTGTTGCTATATGAGAAAGGAAAGAGCAGAAAGTAATTTTAGAAGAGTGGGATGCCAGAATGACTAAAATAAACAATAGTGACCATAGAGTGCTGGCAAGTATTTGGAGAAACCAGATCTCTCATATATTTCTGGTAGAAATGTAAATGGTGCAGCCGCTCTGGAAAGTAAGTTAGCAGCTGCTTACAAAACTAAACATATACTAATTATATTACCCAGTAATTGCATTCCTGGGCAATTATCCCAGAAAAATGAAAATTTACATCCACACAAAAACCTGCAGTAGCTTTATTTATAATATCTCCAAATTGGAAATAACTACAATGTCCCTCAATAGGTGAATGGTTAAACAAACTTTGGGCTTCCCTGGGGGCTCAGTGATAAAGACTTTGTCTGCCAATGCAGGAGACGCAAATTTGATTCCTGGGTTGAAAAGATCCCCTGGAGGAGGAAATGGCAACCCACACCAGTATTCTTGCCTGGTAAATCCCATGGACAGAGGAGTCCATGCAGTTGCAACAAGTTGGATACAACTAAAGCAACTGAGCATCTAAACAAATTTTAGTACACTGAGCCCTGGAATCCTATTCAGCAATAAAAGGGAATCAATTATGTATACATGTAACCACTTGGATAGATTTCAAGGGTATTATTCTAAGTGAAGGAAGACTATCTCCAAAATGCATATACTATAGGTCAATTTATATAACATTCAAAATTACAGATATGGAAAACAAATTGTCAGAGGTTAAGGATGGCTGTTGGAGAGGGAATGGAGGATATGGATGTGACTCTACTGAAGTAGCATGAGGGATATCTTTGTGGTGATGGAAAATCCTATGTCCTGATTGATGACAAAACTATGCACTCAATAAAATAACATGGAAGCACTCACATACATTTCATCAAAATAAAATTCCTAGTTTTGCTTTTATACTATAATTATGTAAGATTTCATTATGGGGGAAACTGGGTAAAGAATATACTTCTTCGTATGGTACTATCTTAGCACAATTCCAAAAAAAAGGTTTTAAAACATGTAGATTACAAAATCCTACTTTTTTTTCTATAAAGCTAACCATATACTTATCATCAGACTCAGAAATCTCACTTTTTAGTATTTATTCAAAAGAAAATTATGTTCATACAAAACTTATAAAAGAATATTTATAGCAATTTTGTTCATAATCACTGAGAAACAGACATGATCCAAATGTATGTCAGTTGGTGAATGGATTAAAAAAAAAACTAGTGTACATCCTTACAGTGGATTTTTATTCAAGAATAAAAAGAAATGAACTACTCCACCATGGATGAACATTGAGGACATTATTCTAAGTGAAAGAAACCAGATACAAAATTCCATTCATATGACAGTTTTAAAGTGACAAAATTACAAGGGCAGAAATCAGATCAGCTGCTTCCAGGGGCCATGAACCAAAGGACAGGATACAGAATTGACCACAAAGGTGCACGTGAAAATACTCTGTGGTGACGTGTGTTACACAAGTGACTGTTAAGCATAACTTATGTACCTATACACCCAAAATTTTGAATTTTGCCTTTATAAATTTCACTTCAATAAACTCAACTTTAGCAAAAAAATTGACATTCAATATCATACTATTTAAAAAACATTTATATATATATATATCAAAGAATATAAAAATGGATTTACATGACAATCCTAACATTTGTTATCTCTGAGAGAATTACCTATGATTTTTCGTATTTCTCTTTCATTTTTCTTGTCTGATAAGTTTTTGCACCCAAGTGGGTATTGTCTTTAAGAACAAAAATAGTATTTTAAAAAATTAGTTAAGCATTTTTATGGCAGGATAGGACACAAAGTCATCCAGCTCTCTTGTTTAGTTTATAGATGAAGCTATGAGGGTTAAGACAAACAGAATGATTTTTCCTAATTACTTAAATTTAAAGGGTTTACCAGGTGGCTCAGTGGTAAAGAATCTGCCTGCCAATGCAGGGCATGAAAGGGATACAGGTTCAATCTTTGGGTCAGGAAGGTCCCCTGGAGAAAGAAATGGCAACCCATTCCATTATTCTTGCCTGGAGAATCCCAGGGACAGAGGAGCCTGGAGGGTTACAGTCCATGGTGTCACAAAGCATCATTTGCTAAGACTAACAGAATGATTTTTCCTAATTATTTAAATTTAAAACCACACATCCACAGTACCTTGATCTCCTAAGTTGTATGATCTAACTGCAAATGTCATAATTTATTTTGATAGAGGGGGCAATTTTCATCCTTCCAGACTCCCGCTTCTCAATGCCATAACAAAGTGTTTCAGAATTTCTGGTCGATCTCCCGCAGGTGGATCCCAATACTGTCTGGACAGAGAAGATTAGTTCTCTAACCTGCACCACAGAAGATGAGTAGTTTTTGGAAATGTGTAACTTGCTAGCATATTGATCTCAGCAAACATGATAAGAGAATCATTCACTTTACAGAACTGTTGAGCAGACTGACATGACTGTGTGAAAAGGTTAAAACAGCTATTATTATTGGTAGCAGTTCAAGTTATACATGCTGAAACCTATTTGAGAGTCAATGGAGATATAACTTAGAAATGTTAGCTTTGGAGCAATGCTACTGCTGCTGCTGCTAAGTTGCTTCAGTCATGTCTGACTCTATGCAACCCCATAGAGGGCAGCCCACCAGGCTCCCCGGTCCCTGGGATTCTCCAGGCAAGAACACTGGAGTGGGTTGCCATTTCCTTCTCAAATGCATGAAAGTGAAAAGTGAAAGTGAAGTTGTTCAGTTGTGTTGGACTCTTGGCGACCCCATGGACTGCAGCCTACCAGGTTCCTCCATCCATGGGATTTTCCAGGCGAGAGTACTGGAGTGGGGTGCCATTGTCTTTTCCTGGAGCAATGCTATCTGAATTCAAAAACTGACTTTTTGGCTGTGTGACCAGGGACACTTTTCCTAAACTCGCTGTCTCAATTTCTTCACCACTAACCTGAGAAGCGTTACATGACTGCCATGAGGATTACATGAGGTATTTCATGTAAAGTCTTTAGATGGTACCTGGAGTATGGAGAGTGCCTAGTGTTATCTGTTGTTAGAAAGGTCTTCTTCTTAGGCTGCTGACTACATTGAATTAGAGACCACAACTGAGAAATCCACTTCTCGACCTTTTAAATGTTGACATATTTAGTAGGAAGTGCTAAAAACCAGTACTTAACTTTAGGTACACACCTAATAGACTCTGCTTCTGTGAAAAGAAGAGAAGTGAAAAGCAAAGAAAAAAAGGAAAGATATAAGCATATGAAAGCAGAGTTCCAAAGAATAGCAAAGAGAGATAAGAAAGATTTCCTCAGCGATCAATGCAAAGAAATAGAGGAAAACAACAGAATGGGAAAGATTAGACCTCTCTTCAAGAAAATTAGAGATACCATGGGAACATTTCATGCAAAGGTGGGTACAATAAAGGACAGAAATAGTATGGACCTAACAGAAGCAGAAGATATTAAGAAGAGGTGGCAAGAATACACAGGAGAACTATATAAAAAAGATCTTCATGACCCAGATAATCACAATGGTGTGATCACTAATCTAGAGCCAGACATCCTGGAATGTGAAGTCAATTGGGCCTTAGAAAGCATCACTATGAACAAAGCTAGTGGAGGTGATGGATTTCCAGTTGAGCTATTTCAAATCCTGAAAGATGATGCTGTGAAAGTGCTGCACTCAATCTGCCAGCAAATTTGGAAAACTCAGCAGTGGCCACAGGACTGGAAAAGGTCAGTTTTCATTCCAATCCCAAAGAAAGGCAATGCAAAAGAATGCTCCAATTACCGCACAATTGCACTCATCTCACATGCTAGTAAAGTAATGCTCAAAATCCTCCAAGCCAGGCTTCAGCAATAAGAGAAGACTCTTGAGAGTCCCTTGGACTGCAAGGAGGTCCAACCAGTCCATTCTAAAGGAGATCAGCCCTGGGTTTTCTTTGGAAGGACTAATGTTAAAGCTGAAACTCCAATACTTTGGCCACCTCATGTGAGGAGTTGACTCATTGGAAAATACCCTGATGCTGGGAGGGATTGAGGGCAGGAGGAGAAGGGGAAGACAGATGAGATGGCTGGATGGCATCACCGACTTGATAGACATGAGTTTGAGTGAACTCCGAGAGTTGGTGATGGACAGGGAGGCCTGGCGTGCTGCAATTCATGGGGTCGCAAAGAGTTGGACATGACTGAGCGACTGAACTGAACTAATAGACTCCAGGTGAGGGGAGTTATTTCCCTCTTGGTACCCCTTGCTTTGGACAACTTATTGTACTCCAGCTGGTATAGTTTGTAAGGAACTGGGTCGCTGTCAATGAACGATAGCCGCACATGGCTGGACGGACTGACAGGTCATCTGAGTCATCAAGAAGCGATACCTTTTCAAATAGTTCATAAAATCAAACAGCTCACTCTAAGCCCATAAGTTTTCAAATACTTCACCTGTTGAGAAGAGAGGAAGTGGCTTATTATCCATCAGGGAATGAGACTGGAGGGAATGCCTTTTCTTTCTGTTACCCGTCTCTTATGCCCTTAGCTCATTTGCAAGTTCATGAATAAAGTCAAAATAGTGTTTGATACGGAATTAGGAAGGCTTTTAATTCCAGTCCTCACTTCTACCCAAAGTGAGGGAGATTAAATTCCTAAATTACTAGTGAGGTGAGGCACACTGGGAAATGAAAAAAGGGAACAAAAAGAAGGTAGACCAATTAAACTGTACTAATGAAGTGTGTCAACCAATATAATAAAAATATTGCTTCACAGAGGATATTTAAGATAGTGAAAATACTCTGTATAATCCTATAATGGTGGAAAAGCGGCATTATACATTTTATACATTTGTCCAAACCCATAGAATGTACACTACCAAGAGTGAGCCCTAATACACGTACATATATGGCTGAGTCCCTTTGCTGTCCACCTGAAACTATTTTCCAATATAAAATTAAAAGTTTTTTAAAAAAATAAATACAAAAGTGAACCCTAATGAAGATATAATTAAAAATATAAAAGGAAGGAATTTCAGAGCTATAAGATGTTAAGAAGAAGCCAGTCACTCTTCTTGGTGAAGACTGGTATTGTGTGCCTCAGCTCCTGTCTTTATCAGGTATTATATATTCACCTACAAGTCCAGCTCGTCACATCTCCAAATCTCAAACAAGTATGTGAGGTTTGGAGAAGAGAGGGAAGGTCTGACACAATTTTTTTTTTGCCTCTGGATGAATGACTATATGCAGTTTTTAAATTAAAGTTAGTCCTTAAAAAATACAATTTGTTGTCATCTGGGTGAGGTTGCATTGTAAGATGCCACTGCTGTGAGGGTGACTGGCTGTGGCACCAGGCCAAATCCATTGTGGGTGTGGAGACATCCAGAATAATAAAGTATCACTCCACCCTGTTGTCTTGTCACCTAATTAACTGGTGTGCTCTGAAAACAACTCTTGGGAGTCAAAATAATCTCTCATCTTAGACTTGTGATGCAATGGGAAAATGGCAGCCTACTTAGGGCGGAAATGCAGAACATCCTCTGACGTTGGTTTTCTGGGAAGGGAGGCAAGTGGAGAGAAATGGGTGCTGTAATTCCCATGGAAGTTCACTCTTGATTCCTTGCCCACTTGGCCTAGGCTTCTGAGCTCAGCAGAAGGTGCTTGCATAACCCAAACAGCTTACCCCCAGGCCTCTTCTCCAGGGGTGGAAAAAATTAATATCATCTTAGGGCCAAATAAATGCCTATGTTAGAGTTCACTTTTTCCTTTCATTTCTCATGGAAGTAAACAGTGAGAGTAGATACGAGGTGGATCCTCTGACCAAAGGAAAAAATACTGAAAACCTTTCAGGTCAGGCCTTAACAAGAAAACACACAGCCCTCTTGAGTCTCCAGTCTTTGCGAGAGTTCAATACCTGAAGAACCAGGTGTATTGATATATAAATTTATGAATAGTCACAAATGTGTCATAGTCTTTGAGCAGGAATGGATCATAGTATATTCTACCATTTTAAAATATCTTCTTTTTATCAGTAAGGGGAAGCCATAGATTCAAGGACAAATAGCTAGAGACTAAGAGAGCTGGAACCTCATTTCACTTCTCCTGAGTTCTAGCTTCATGTACTTTTTGCCAATCACAACTTTTTCACTCACTTATTCGTTGCCTGATTTGAGGATTGACTCTTTATTCAACACCCTGTATGCCAGGGAATAAACTCAGACTCATAATGGGATTTGACTGCTCATTTACATTTTAAATAGTTTTAATTTATTTTAAGTAGAGGCAGTTTTGAACCCCAGGGGACACTTAGCAATGTATGGAGATGTTTTTGTTTATCACAATTAGGGATAAAATCACTGCAGATGGTGACTGCAGCCATGAAATTAAAAGACGCTTATTCCTTGGAAGAGAAGATATGACTAACCTACATAGCATATTCAAAAGCAGAGACATTATTTGCCAACAAAGGTCTGTCTAGTCAAGGCTATGGTTTTTCCTGTGGTCATGTATGGATGTGAGAGTTGGACTGTGAAGAAGGCTGAGCGCCAAAGGAATTGATGCTTTTGAACTGTGGTGTTGGAGAAGACTCTTGAGAGTCCCTTGGACTGCAAGGAGATCCAACCAGTCCATTCTGAAGGAGATCAGCCCTGGGATTTCTTTGAAAGGAATGATGCTAAAGCTGAAACTCCAGTACTTTGGCCACCTCATGTGAAGAGTTGACTCATTGGAAAAGACTCTGATGCTGGGAGGGATTGGGGGCAGGAGGAGAAGGAGACAACAGAGGATGAGATGGCTGGATGGCATCACTGACTCGATGGCCGTGAGTCTGAGTGAACTCCGGGAGTTGGTGATGGACAGGGAGGCCTGGCGTGCTGCAATTCATGGGGTCGCAAAGAGTCTGACAGAACTGAGCAACTGAACTGAACTGAACTGATGGCCCCTACTAGTAGAAAGTGACTGGGAATGCGGTTAAACATTCTGAAAGGCACAACTCTCCCCACCCAAACAAAGAATTATCCAATTTAAAATGCCAATAGAGACGTTCAGAGACTTCACTGATTATCTTGGTGATTATACAGTTGATTCCAGAACAAGGAATTTGGCTATATTCCACAGGGAGTATAATATACTGATAGAAAAGTCAAGTGATACTTATTTTTTAATGTTTTACAGGATTGGCCAATTTCTTATTTCTGATTTTAAAAATAAAATCCTCCCCTGAGTGCAGAATATATGAACAAATATTAAATTCATCAATAACACATTTTTGAGAGAAAGAACCATTTTTTAAAAATGTAGAATACTGGACATTTTACTTAGGTCTTCTGTTTCCTCCATGCTTTCCAATCATTATTTTTTCATAAGCATCTCCAGAGCTGAACTTCTTGTAGACCTAATGTCAAGATCCTTTCCTTCCAAGGATCTTTCATGAGTGACTTTTCACCTTTGATAAAACTTCACCAAGTTACCTAGGGATTCACAGCTGGCCACATATAAAGGTTTGTTTGTATTTCTGATCCTTTTCACTGTTTAAACCCAGGTTTACCTTAAATTTGCATTCCAAAGGATGCTTTCCTCACTTCCATTCTTCCTGCTTCTTCAGAATTTTCCTAAGTGTCTTCTCTTCTTACTTTGGAGATGGCAACATTTCTGTCTTTGCTATATGTAGTTCAATGTTTAAACAGCAGAATTTGTTCAAATATAATCTTGAATATAACTATGCAAATGAAAAAGTGAAAATGTTAGTCACTCAGTCACATCTGACTCACTGCAACCCCATGGACTGTAGTCCTCCTGACTCCTCTGTCCATGGAATTCTCCAGGCAAGAATATTGGAGTGGGTTGCTAGTCCCTTCTCCAGGCAATCTTCTGAATCCAGGGATTCAACCCGGGTCTCCTGCAGGTAAACTGCAGGTAAATTCTTTACTGTCTGAGCCAACAGAGAAGCCTGAATATAACCATAACATACATAATAAATAAAAGTGTTTTGTTTCCAAAAAGAGATGGGAGGACTAGTATGCTTCACCTAGCCTCCCTCTACATTTGTACAGTTGTTCAGTCATTAAGTCCTGTCTAACTCTGCAACCCCATGAATAGCAGCACACCAGGGTTCTTTGTCCTTCATTATCTCCCAGACCTTGCTCAAACTCTTATCCATCGAGTCAGTGATGCCATCCAACCATCTCATCCTCTGTTGCTCCCTTCTCCTCTTGCCCTCAGTCTTTCCTGGCACTAAAGTCTTTTCCAATGAGTCACTCTTCACATCAGGTGGCCAAGTACAGAGACCATAACTATTCAAATCATTTGGACACATCTAGCATTTAGGATGGGGGTACCTGCCAAGACTTATACACTTACTTTATTGATCAAAATGAAAGAAGAAAAAGATATAAACTGTTTGAAAATCACAACAATGTCAAGTGAACTTTTCTCCCTATCTTCCTCCTATATCTCAGTTGCTCAGAGGTATGCTAAATATTTCTGTCATGAAGAACTGTATTTTTCTTCACTGAACACATGATTCAGATTAGCCATCCCTTCTCTTCATTTTTAAAGATGTCTTCTCATTTCCCATTATATCAAAACTGTTCATTCACTGTACTTGCTTCAGCAGCACACATAGTGAAACTATTCATTCGCTGATTTGCTGAGTCATTACCGAACATCAATTTCAAGGTTGGTGGGAGTTACTGAAGATGAATCAGATACAAGTCTTGCCTTCAAAGATCTTATAATAGGGTAGGCAAGGCGTATGCCCACTGTAGCTCTATTTTGAAATAAAAAGTGTTAATTGCCAAACAATATAGTGACATGGGAATTTAGAATGAAAAATTGTACTATCAGCTGAAATATGAAGAAAAAGTTTATAGGAGACATGAAATCCGAAAAAAAAGCCTTGAAAAATGAAATGAACCTTGAGAAATGGTGTCAACATAGAGATATGTGGGGTAAGACTCAGGAGATGTATATCTGGAGGAACAGTGATATCACAGAGCTTAATTTGACTAACAAAATGTGAATGAAATAACGACAAATACAATTAAGAAAAGATATTAAGTGCTCACTTCGGCAGCACATATACTAAAATTGGAATGATACAGAGATTAGCATGGCCCCTGCGCAAGGATGACATGCAAATTCGTCAAGAGTTCCATATAAAAAAGAAAGAAAAGGATATTGGGACCACAATGTAAAGGACACAATACTTGGATCTCGGGACTCATTCAGCTTTCCCTCTCATGGCTTCTTCTACCTGATATTTTTTAATATCAAATATTTTATAGGAAGTCTGAATACCAGATTCAGTTCAGTTCAGTTGCTCAGCTGTCTTTGAGACCCCATGAATCACAGCACGCCAGGCCTCTCTGTCCATCACCAACTCCCAGAGTTCACTCAGACTCACGTCCATCAAGTCAGTGATGCCATCCAGCCATCTCATCCTCGGTCATCCCCTTCTCCTCCTGCCCCCAAACCCTCCCAGCATCAGAGTCTTTTCCAATGAGTCAACTCTTCTCATGAGGTGGCCAAAGTACTGGAGTTTCAGCTTTAGCATCATTCCTTCCAAAGAAATCCCAGGGCTGATCTCCTTCAGAATGGATTGGTTGGATCTCCTTGCAGTCCAAGGGACTCTCAAGAGTCTTCTCCAACACCACAGTTCAAAAGCATCAATTCTTCAGTGCTCAGCCTTTACAGTCCAACTCTCACATCCATACATGACTACTGAAAAAACCATAGCCTTGACTAGACAGACCTTAGTCAGCAAAGTAATGTCTCTGCTTTTGAATACCAGATTAATGCTCTATTAAAAGAAACATTTTTGTTACTTATATTGCTTTAAATATTTGCTGAGTATGGACAACTTTTGGCATGCCAAATTGAAGAGCAATATGATATACCTTTATAAGTTAGAGAATATAATAAATGGAAACTGTTCTCAATTACATATAATCAATAAGGAAATATTATTTTAATACTTGGCCAAAGTTAGAACAAATGACATTTAAAGTGGAGTTGAAAAATATATTTTACTGGAAATGAGCTAAGCTTTATGAGTAATATTTGGAAAAAAAGTAAAATGAAAAATTACCAAAGTTGTTTGAAAAAAATATTACAAGCTGTGGTTTTAAAATGTATCTAAGAGAAGTGAAAGTCACTCAGTTGTGTCCAACTCTTTGGGACCCCATGAAGTATACAGTCCATGGAATTTTCCAGGCCAGAATACTGGAGTTGGTCACCTTTCCCTTCCCCAGGGGTTCTTCCCAAACCAGGGTTCAAACCCAGGTCTCCTGCATTGCAGGCAGAGTCTTTACCAGCTGAGCCACAAGGGAATCCCAAGAATACTGGAGTGGGTAGCCTATCCCTTCTCCACAGGATTTTCCCAACCCAGCAGATTCTTTACCAACTGAGCTATCTGTATTCTATCTTTACCTCTTTCTGTCTATCTATCCCAATATTCAGTCATGATAACAAATACTATGGCAAATGCCATAACAGATTGGTGATGCTAAGAAAAAGTGTTGCCATGTGATGATCTCCCTTAACAATGCTGATTACCATGCCAAACATACCTGCTTTAGGAGAAACATTGGAACATTGACCATTACAATTCATCTGGCCTTGGACAAGTTACATTGTCCTCTTAGAACAAAGATTATTCATTTATGCCACATAGAGACTAGACCAAATGTTTTCTAATTTCAAATAACAATAATAGTAATTTTGTCTCCCATGATGCATGACTTGTCTTTGAGGAAACTGCCCTGCACAATTCATCTGAGGAAAAAGAAGCTCTAAGCCATTTTTTGATTATGGGAAGACAAGGGCACTAACTGGACAAAAGTCCTAGGGCAGTCAGTCCATAGGTTGAGAATACTTTGCTCAAAGACTTCTGAATAAGAGAGGCAATGGATGTTATTTTAGCTAAATAACCCTCTATTTTAGCTAAATTTTCCTGATGGAATTAGAGTGGTACAGTATGGAGAGAATCAAAATACTGACAAACAACAAAATAAATAAGGCATAAAAAAGTAGCTTAAAGCTAGGAAAACAGTGAAGTCAGAAGAACTAATGAAAGGCTGAAGAAAGGAAGTCTGTTGTTCCCAGAAATAAAGGCAGGACAGGGGTTCTAAGTATTGCAATTGCATCAACAGAACTCTCGACAAAATATGAAATTCCGAAATTGTAAAATTACTAAAAACCAAAACATGTCTACAGCAGTTCAAGATACTTGAATTTTACCTTGGTGATTATGCACGGATTGTAATGTAATATCAAAACCTTAAAAAATAAAACTCTGGTACCTCAGCTTTGTAGGTCCTAAAGCTGAAACTCCAGTACTTTGGCCACCTCATGCGAAGAGTTGATTCATTGGAAAAGACTCTGATGCTGGGAAGGATTGGGGGCAGGAGGAGAGGGGAACGACAGAAGATGAGATGTCTGGATGGCATCACGGACTCGATGAACGTGAGTCTGAGTGAACTCTGGGAGTTGGTGATGGACAGGGAGGCCTGGCGTGCTGCGATTCATGGGATCGCAAAAAGTCGGACACGACTGAGCAACTGAACTGAACTGAACTAAGTATACTGTCAGTTTTCCTATTGGATCATTTATTTGAACTGCTTTCAGTCTTCAACCAAAGGCTTTTGAGGGTTCCTCTAGTATCCTTCTTTCTTCTTTTTTATTCAACTTCAGTATAAACTATATAACTTCAGATTCACCCTCTTAAAAAAAAACTTCAGTGTACTGTACAGTATTAACTATAAGCACAAAGCTGTGCAGCTGATCTCTAAGATTTTTTCATCTTGCATACCTAAAACTCTAAACTGATTAAAGAACTCTTCCCATTTACCCCTCCCCCTAGCCCCTGCAAACCATCCTTCTACTTCCCATGTCAATGCTTGTGACTACTGTAGATAAAGTGGAATCATGGAACATTTGTCCATCTGTGTGTCTTGCTTCACTTAGCATAATATCATCAAGGTTCATCTATGTTGTAGCATGTGATAGGACTTCCTTCTTTTCTGTAGCTGAATAACATCCCATTGTATGTATATACCACATTTTCCATCTATTATCCTTCTTTCTCATTGGCACATGTTATCCTCACAATATTATCCTCACATGTTATCCTCACAAGCTACTAGAGGTAGCTTGGGTAAAACTTCTCCTGAGGGCCTAGAGAACTATGTTTTTCACCTATCATCTTATTTAATGGTCCCCAATGTGGTCCATTAGAGAAGGGAATGGCAAGCCACTTCAGTATTCTTGCCTTGAGAACCCCATGAACAGTATGAAAAGGCAAAATGATAGGATACCAAAAGAGGAACTCCCCAGGTCATTAGGTGCCCAATATGCTACTGGAGATCAGTGGAGAAATAAGTCCAGAAAGAATGAAGGGATGGAGCCAAAGCAAAAACAATACCCAGTTGTGCATGTGACTGGTGATAGAAGCAAGATCCTATGCTGTAAAGAGCAATATTGCATAGGAACCTGGAATGTCAGGTCCATGAATCAAGGCAAATTGGAAGTGGTCAAACAAGAGATGACAAGGGTGAACGTCAACATTCTAGGAATCAGCGAACTAAAATGGACTGGAATGGGTGAATTTAACTCAGATGACCATTATATCTACTACTGTGGGCAGGAATCCCTCAGAAGAAATGGAGTAGCCATCATGGTCAACAAAAGAGTCC
>SJYT01009902.1:176763-186844 GCA_006410635.1 Cephalophus harveyi
TGGATGTGAGAGTTGGACTGTGAAGAAGGCTGAGCGCCAAAGAATTGATGCTTTTGAACTGTGGTGTTGGAGAAGACTCTTGAGAGTCCCTTGGACGGCAAGGAGATCCAATCAGTCCTTTCTGAAGGAGATCAGCCCTGGGATTTCTTTGGAAGGAATGATGCTAAAGCTGAAACTCCAGTACTTTGGCCACCTCTTGCTGAGTTGACTCATTGGAAAAGACTCTGATGCTGGGAGGGATTGGGGGCAGGAGAATAAGGGGATGACAGAGGATGAGATGGCTGGATGGCTTCACGGACTCGATGAACGTGAGTCTGGGTGAACTCCGGGAGATGGTGATGGACAGGGAGGCCTGGCGTGCTGTGATTCATAGGGTCGCAAAGAGTCGGACACGACTGAGCGACTGAACTGAACTGATAGACCTATGAATTGTTTTTTTCTCCATTATAAAATTAGAAACTGAGGCTAAGAATCTTAACCTAAATCATAAAACTAGAGAGTGGCACAGACTAGATTCAAACCTAGAGACATGTGACCACAGGGGCTATGCTATTGTACTGCCTTCCAGATTTGAAACACCAACAGTGGAAACATAAACTGGTGAAGCCTATGGAGAACAGTATGCTGCTACGTCACTTCAGCCGTGTCTGACTCTGCCACCCCATAGATGGCAGCCCACCAGGCTCCCCCGTCCCTGGGATTCTCCAAGCAAGAACACTGGAGTGGGTTGCCATTTCCTTCTCCAATGCATGAAACTGAAAAGTGAAAGTGAAGTCGCTCAGTCGTGTCTGACCCTCAGCGACCGCGTGGACTGCAGCCTACCAGGCTCCTCTGTCCATGGGATTTTTCCAGGCAGGAGTACTGGAGTGGGATGCCATTGCCTTCTCCTGGAGAACAGTATAGAGGTTCTCAAAAAAAACAGAAAACAGAGCTACCATATGATCCAGCAATCCCACTCCTAGGCACATATTTGGAGAAGACTGTAATTCAAGAAAACACATGACTCCAATGTTCACAGCATTATTTACAATAGCCAAGACATGGAAACCCAAATGTCCATAACTGAAGGATGGATAAACATGTGATTCATATAAATAATGCAATACATACTCTCAAGAATGAAATAATGCCATTTGCAGCAACATGGATGCAACTAAAGATTATTACACTAAGTGAAGTAAGTCAGAGAAAGAACAACCATATGATGCCACTTATATGTAGAATCTAAAATATTGTACAAATGAACTTATTTATGAAACAGAAATAGACCCACAGACGAAAACAAACTTATGGTTACCAAAGGGGATAGGGGGTGGGGAGGGACAAGTTAGGAGTTTAAGATTAGCAAATATAAACTACTATATGTAAAACAGATAAACAACAAGGTCTTACTGGTCCTATAGCACATGTAATTATATTCAACCCTGTAATAGACCATAATGGAAAAGGATATGAAAATATTATATTTATACATGTATGGAAAAGGCAATGGGAACCCACTCCAGTACTCTTGCCTGGAAAATCCCATGAACAGAGGAGCCTGGTAGGCTGCAGTCCATGGGGTCGCTAGGAGTGGGACACTGAGTGGCTCCACTTTCACTTTTCACTTTCATGCATTGGAGAAGAAAATGGCAACCCACTCCAGTATTCTTGCGTGGAGAATCCCAGGGATGGGGGAGCCTGGTAGGCTGCTGTCTATGGGGTTGCACAGAGTCAGACACAACTGAGGTGACTTAGCAGCAGCAGCATGTATAACTGAATTACTTTGCTGTATACCAGAAACTAATACAGTGTCATAAATCAACTATATTTTAATCAAAAAAAAATTTTTTTTTGATGCCAGCATGTTGTAATCACACACTTCTGGCTGAAAATAATAGCATAATATTTTTCAAAATACTTTCATATCTTTAGTTCATTGAATAATAAAACTGTTTTATGTTCCTGTGTGGGAGATAAATGAGAAAGGTAATAACATTCTCATTTTACAGATGAGGAAACCTAATATTCCACCAAATCTAGAGACTGTATAAAGCAAACTAATTCAGAGGACACAACAGATGCTTTAGAGCCGGCCTTCTCCACATACCAGGTACATTAACTCTGGCATCTCTTCAGAAGAGGGGAAATAATGGCATTGATCTCACAAAACAACGTGAGGATTAACGTTAAATGAAATCTAGCTCAATACTTGGCAAATACAAGGTGTTCAATAGATGACTGTTCTCTTCCTCTTCCATTCCAGATCCCACCCAGTGCTGTTTAAGAATTAAATCACCCTGTCCTTAATAGCCACCAAACTCTCCAAGGTCAAATCATAGTGTGAAATGCATGAAATGTGATTCATCGTATAGGATTTCCTTAGATTTAAAGAATGTCATTTTATCCAGGACTATTCATGTCTATTTATGTTCACTTGCTAATTTATTTCTACCCCACCTTCTTCTAAAAAGTATTTGAGGCAAACAACTCAACTTCTAAATCAAATTTCCTGAATAGAAACAGGCTCCTCTGTCCACGGGATTTCCCAGGCAAGAATACTGGAGTGGATTGACATTGCCTTCTCCGAACATAAACATAAGACAGCTTATTCCTTCTGAGGTCTTCCAAGGAAACAATTGCCTACAGAAAAGGAAAAAAGTGCTAAGGTACAAAGATCTGAAAGCCACATATATTTAGAAATGAGCACTGATTTCATCTGTGAGATAGTGGAGGAGCCTGACTGGCTACAGTCCATAGGGTCGCAAAGAATCTGACATGACTTAGCAACTGAACAATAACAACTGATTTCATCATCAAAAACAACTTCATCCTAAAAATCTGCGGTTTCTGAGCCCTAATTTCCACATTGGTGAAATAAGGAATGGGGATTAGCAGATGCTTCATTTTCTTCTCAATCTTATGATGTAACATCATCATGTGGGAAGAGCATCAATCAGAATTCAAGTGGAGGAGAGTTCCAGCTGATAAAAAGAGCCTCCCCTCTCCAACTGGCCTCAGAGAACACTCCCTCCTCTGACCTCCTCTAGCATATACATACTGACTTGCTCACCCATTTAACAGATTATTTTAATGATTAAATTATAATTTGCTCTTGTTTTTAAAGCTGTGTATCTAACAGAACAGAGTCAATACCTTATACATTTTTCATAACCAAAATACCTAATAAAATATCAAATAACAGAGAATACTTGCTGATAAGGAAAATCTTTTTTTCTCCCCAAATTAAAAAATTTAAATTCCTTGAATCTGTTTACAATTATGAATGTTTCCTGGTCCACACAGACAATTTTCTGTCATTTTATTGGTCTCAGACATTGTAACAATAAAACACTTTTACCTTAATTATTATATTTGATGCTTCCAATAATCTTAGATCATCCACAGTTTTATTTGATCTACATTTTTATAACATTTTATAACCAGGGACACATGCCAAGTGAAGAACAATAGATAGATTAGGTTTTGGGGTCTAATCTCAAGATTACCAGCCATGAAAGCTTCAGAAAATTACATAAAATTTCTGAGCCTTGGTTGAGATTAAGGTATTTCATAGAATTATCATGAGGATTATTTAGAAAATATTTGAAAATTCCTTGGACTTTGTAGGTGCTTAATAAATGATAGCTATTAGTTCCATTAAAATAAAAGTATTGAAAAAATTAAGGTATTGGGAAGGAAAACATAAAACCATGTTTATTCAGAAATGATGTGATTGTCTACACAGGAAGTTCAAAAGAACCATAAAAAGATTCCTGGAACTAATAAGCAATTATGACAAGATTCTTTCAAACTTGATTCATAGATTCAATGCAATTCCAATCAAAATTTCAGCAAGTTATTTGGTGGATATTGACAAACTGATTCTAAAATTTATATAAAGAGCTAAAAACACAGAGTAGTCAATACTCTGTTGAAGACATAAAATAAAGTTAAAAGAGTGATGCTACCTGACTTTAAGACTTACAAAGCTACAGTAATCAAGACAATGTGGTATTGACTAGAAGACATACAGATCAATGGAATAGAATAGGGAGCCCAGAAATACACGCACATAAATATGATCAGCTTATCTTTGACAAAAGGAGAAAAAGGTAGTAAAATGAAACAAACACAGTCTTTTAAATATATAATCCTGGAACAAGTGAACATCCACAACCAAAAAATAAATAAATAAGATGGACTTTACACCTTTCACAAAGATTAACTCAATAGAAACATTACCTCAAAATGCAAAATACAAAACTATAAAACTCCTAGAAGACAATACTGGACAAAACCTAGACAACTTTGGGTACAGTGATGACTTTTTAGACATAACATCAAAGGAATGATCCATCAAAGAAATAATTGATAAGCTGTAGATAATCAAAATTCACCTGAATCTTCCCCTTAATTTTGCTGAGATTCTAAAAGCTCCAAAATATTAAGTCCTAATTAAAAATTTTTTAAAATTTCCATCCTCAAAAGTCTTCCAATGACTCCTCCAAGCTTCAAATATTCCTACTCATCTCTGTTTTGTAAAATTTACATAATTTAGCTATCATTTACTTATTGGAATATATGTGAATCTATGTGAGTTCTTGGACCTTGATCACACATTGGCTTATGAATATATCTGCTATTCCTCTTTTTGTTACTGTAGGAAGAGTAAGAATTTTAAGCTAGATACAAACTGAGTTTGAATCCAAGTTCTGTTCATACCCATGGGACTCAACACATTTCATTTAACCTAGCTTCATCTGTGAAAAGGTGATGGTAATATAAGGGTTGCTGATAATACCCATAGTGCTTATAACTCAGGACTTGACACATAGTAGGCACTCATGCAGGGCTTTCTAGGGGGCACTAGTAGTAAAGAACCTGCCTGCCAATGCAGGAGATGTTAAAGTCATAGATTCAATCCCGGCCGGGGTCAAGGAGATCCCCTAAAGGAGGGCATAGAAACCCACTCCAGTATTCGAGCCTGGAGGATCCATGGACTATAGTCCATAGGATCGCAAAGAGCTGGACATGACCAAAGTGACCTAGCATGCACATACAGACACCCACTAGTTGGAAGTGATGGTAATACTGAGGATGATGGGTTTTTGACCACTGAGCAGATTTTCAGAGAGTAGAGAAAGTCTTCCTCTGAATAAAAACTTCAACTAAGTCCTATCAATACTTATTTACTTAGCTCACATGTGTTTTTCCCTAACTACTAGAATACCTGATATCTAAACCCTATATTCTATTTCACATAGCTCCTGGAGATGGTGAAGCGCAGGGAAGCCTGGCGTGCTGCGGTCCATGGGGTTGCACGGTCAGACACGACTGAGTGACTGAACTACAAGATTCTATCTCATGCTGTTGTCTTTACGTAAATAAAACATTCACTCATCAGATGTTTTGGAGACTGTTGATGGAAGCTAATGATTAGAAGTATGGATTTTGGAAGGATTATATCTGCCACCAACAAACTGCTTAAAACTTGGCAAGTTACTTTATCTCTCCTTGCCTCAGTTTATTTATACATAAAATCTGAATGGTAAAAGGCGTTCTCATAATTAAATTAACACTTACATAAAGTACTTAGAATAGTTCTTGACAATCAAAAGCTCTCAATTTCAGATAGTATTTGCTTATCATTATTATTTCATTTTTAGTTCTCTTTGATAACCTTCTCCCCAACTCCCTTTCAAAACATTTAGCCTTATCTGGTCAAAGAAAGGGTCCTTTCGTACTTAGTGACTTGAAATAGGATTCAATTTTGGTTCGCAAAGGTTAAAAAGAAAAACACTGACAGTGCCAGGAGAGTTTGTGGAAATCAGCAGAATTTATAGAGTTTAGTGTACTAAACTCTAGCAGAAGTGTGAATTGCAAAAGCCTTTCTAAAGAGCATTGCAGAGCAATTTGACTTTGTTATGCCAGTGAAATAATAGAGCAAATGCACTAACCTGAACATATAAGATTGATAATTGCACACCTTTATATAAAAGGAAATATCAACTTCAACCTATACCAAAAGGAAAATGGTAAACTATAGAATATTCACAAGTGTGTGCTCATAAGCCCCTGAAGCCTCACTCTCCATTACTATAGGCTATCTCAGTAAACATCTCCAGCTTCGATTCAATTTCTCCAGCCTAAAGCCTACGATTCCTACCTGACTCCTTTCTATATAATCTTTCGGTAAGTCCCACCAATTCTTCTATTACATACTCTAAATTACTCAGTCGTTACCAACTGAGCTAAGCCATTATCATCTCTCACATGGACTGCTGCTATAGCCTCATCAGTTTCTTTGCTTCCATGCCAATGAAGTTTTCAAAGAGTAGTCTGAGATGTCTTAAAAATATAAATAAGATCAATTAAAACATCTGCTTAGAGCTTCTGATTATTCCCCATCAAACCTCACATGCAGAGATAGATACAGACTTTCAGCTGTGGTCCACAACGTGCTGGTGAATCTTCCCAACGTCACCCTGTGCTGTTGTTTCTTCTCATGTACCATATTCCAGTACCATCAACCCTCTTACTGTTTCTCCAACACGCCAAGCTTGTTCCTACCTTAAAATCTTATACCAGCTTACCCTCTGCCTAGAAAGTCTCTCCCCTAGATTTGTGAGTGGCTGATTTCTTTACAGGGTCAACTTAAATATTTTTTCTCAGATCTTTCTTCACAACCAAATCTAAAGCAGTCCCTCCATCTGCTTCATCCCCATTCCCAGTCGTTTTCATGACACAGTTTATTGCCTTTGGAGAATAATCATATTTGGAATCCTCTTGCTATTAATCTGTTTGTGTGCATTACTTGCTCAGTCATGTCTGACTCTTTGCGACCCCACTGATTGTAGCCCACCATGCTCCTCTGTCCATGGAATTCTCCAGGCAAGAGTACTTGAGTGGGTTGCCATTCCATTCTCCAGAAAATCTTTCCAACCAGGGATCCAACTCAGGCCTTCTACATTGCAGAAAGATTCTTTATGTCTGACCACCAGGGAAGCCTGTTTACTTCTTCACTGTTAATCTGTTTACTTCTTTACTATTTTTCTTTTCCTAGGAAGATCCCCTGGAGAAGGGAATGATAACCCACTCCAGGATTCTTGCCTGGAGAATCCCACATACAGAGAAGGCTGGTGCTACAGGTCCTTGGGATCACAAAGAGTCAGACACGACTGAGTGACTAAGTCCATTCCACTTGAATATAGGCTCCATAAAGCAAGGACATTAGCTAAGAGAGAACTCTGGGTTATTTCTCAGATTTTACTCCATGAAAAGATATTTCATGATTATTATTATTATCATTATCATCATTATTATTGCTTATTATCTGACTTAAGAATCTTTACATGGTTTTCACTATTTCAGAGCAAAAACAAGAGCATTTCTTTACATAGATTTCATAAACCATATAGCTTCTCCCACTTATTTTTTCTTATACTCCCATTTAAAAAAATAGTAAATCCATTAATTTGGTGATGATTTTTATTTTTCCTTAAATCTTCTCATCACAGTCCTATTTTTATAAATTAGAATATTTATATATAACAATAGGACTTGAAAAATCTTTACAAACCATGTCAGTCATTTAACCTACCTTATTTCATATAACTATACTTAACAATCTGAAAAGACAGGAAATATTACATCTGTGAGTAAGAGTTAACATTTGTTGACTAACTGGTAAAGAAGCTGCCTGCCAGTGCAGGAGACATGAGAGACTTGGGTTTAATCCCTGGGTCAGGAAGATCCCCCGGAGGAGGAACTGGCAACCCACTCTAGTATTCTTGCCTGGAGAATTCCATGCACAGAGGAGCCTGGTGGGCTACAGTCCATAGGTCTCAAAGAGTCACACATGATTGAAGTGACTTAGCACCTAGCACAGAACACTGTTAAATTTGTTCTCCTTATGTTAACCGATATTCAAAACAACTAACAACACATTCTACAGATCAGGAAGCCAAGAGGCAAATAAATTAAGTTGCCCGATATTTTGCAAGTATTGCTAATGGCAATGTCAGAATTCAAACCAAATTCATCTGACTCCATATATTCTTTTAATTTTCTATAGTATGTTGATTTTAACTTCTATATTATATTAACTTCTTTATTATATTGCTTAACTTCGTTTCTTAACTTTTCTTAACTTCTATATTACTTTCATGTATGAAGAAATTTCCTTAGAGTTTGAGGAATTTGAGAGTACATGGCAGAACAGAATTTGAATGAAAAACATGTACTCTATTAATTTATTAAACCATCCTGTCTATTCCAAAGAGGGTTCAAGATGGGGAACACATGTACACCTGTGGCGGATTCATGTTGATGTATGGCAAAACCAATACAATATTGTAAAGTAATTAGCCTCCAATTAAAGTAAATAAATTTAAATTAAAAAAAAAGACTTACCCAAGGTCACGCACAGGGGTAGAAGTAAAACACCAGGATTTGAATATGGGTTTCCCTAATGCCATTGACTATTCTTAAACACTACTCATACGAATTCCTAAACAAAACTAGGAGGGAGCAGAATACTCTGTACCAGAGTCTTATTTTAAGCCTGTTTATAAATGACTTCTAAAATTGCAATGTGGAGAGTACAACTTGTAATTCACACAGGGAGAATGCTGGCTAAGGGAGGGCTCAGAAGTCAATGAGTGCATCCTGAGATAGAACAAAGTTTCTGTCCTTACATAACACAGGTACATAAAATGTTTCCAGCCTAGACGTGCAACATCAATGCTGTCACTGGATTAAACGTTCATAGCTGTCATTCCCAATATTATTATGGTATCATGGCAACTGATTCAGGTCAGAATTCCTGCATTTTAATTCTTGCCAAACAGTGGAAAGAATGTCTCACTTATTGTCAGAAGTCAAAAACTCCTTAGAGTTCATCTAGCCCAACCTATTCATTGTATAGATTAAGAAATGGAATCCAAACTGACATTAAAATGTACGGTAGCAACTTGGATGAATCACAAAGACAGTATGTGGGGTGACAGAAGCCAGATACAAAAGATGGGGGCTACCATGTAAAATTTTACAAGGAAATTTAAGCCTACTGTTTTTAAACTATATGATATACAATTTATTTAATATAAAGTTCCAGACAGATAAAATAAATATGTAGTGATAGGAATTCAAATAAGGGTAACATCTGTGACTGGGGGAAGAGACATTTGCTATAAAGAGGCACAAAGAAACCTTTAAGGCAATAAAAAAATTTCTATACTTTGATCTGAATGATTACAAAGATATATACATACATAAAATGCCTCAAAATGTGCAGTTAAGATTTGCAAATTTTAGTATATGCAACTTCTATCTAAAAAGAAAATGAAAGAAGAAAATAAATGCCTACATATTCAGATGCTTGTCTTGTCTTACATCATCCTAAGATGCTTGCTCATCTTCCAATGAATAATACCCAGAGACTATTTCTTCATATATTTAGAATTACATTTAGGATTGTATACAAAAAAATTACTCTGTACCACAGGGAAAAGTTTATTCAAGATCATGTAATAAGGAAAAGACTAGGGTTGGATTTTACATTTCATCTCATAATGGCTTAGAAATGCCTGAAATTATAAGGTTTTAGTGAAGTCCCTGGCAACACTTTTGGAAAACACAGTACAAAAAACAAAAGTACTGAGTCTCAAGCTAGATAATTTATATTCAAAGGTCAACTGTACCATCATTTGTACAAATTACACAGTCTTTCACATGTTCAGTTCAGTTGCTCAGTTGTGTCTGACTCTTTGCAACCCCATGAATCACAGCACGCCAGCCTCCCTGTTCATTACCATCTCTCAGAGTTCACTCAGACTCACGTCCGTGGAGTCAGTGATGCTATCCAACCATCTCATCCTCGGCCATCCCCTTCTCCTCCTGCCCCCAATCCCTCCCAGCATCAGAGTCTTTTCCAATGAGTCAACTCTTAGCGTGAGGTGGTCAAAGTACTGGAGTTTCAGCTTTAGCATCATTCCTTCCAAAGAAATCCCAGGGCTGATCTCCTTCAGAATGGACTGGTTGGATCTCCTTGCAGTCCAAGGGACTCTCAAGAGTCTTCTCCAACACCACAGTTCAAAAG
>SJYT01009903.1:0-32450 GCA_006410635.1 Cephalophus harveyi
TCCCATTTATACGTTTACAATCAATAAATACTTTTTAGTTGTCTAATTTGTGCCAGGGAGTATTTTAAATGCTAAAGGAATGGCAACTCACTCCAGTGTTCTTTCCTGGAGAATCCCATGAACAGAGGAGGCTGGCAGGCTACAGTCCATGGGGTCACAGAGTCGGACACAACTGAGTGACTATCACACACACAAGAACACTGCAGTGTATTAGTTATCTTTTGCTGTTCTAACAAATTGCCAAAATGTTGATGTGTTAAAATAAGAAGGAAATAGTTATCTTATAGGGTTTGGGAGTTATAAGTCCGAAACGGTTTCACTGGTGTAAAATCAAGGAGCCTTCTGGAAACTTTCGTAGAGAGTCCATACCCTTTCCTTTTCCAGCTTCTAAAGGTGATGCTGAAACTGAAACTCTAATACTTTGGCCACATGATGTGAAGAAACGTCTCATTGGAAAAGACCCTGATGCTGGGAAGGATTGAAGGCAGGAGGAGAAGGGGATGACAGAGGAGCAGATGTTTGGATGGCATCGCCAACGCAATGAACAGGCTTTGAGTAGGCTTTGAGTAGGTTTGAGTAAGCTCCGGGAGTTGGTGATGGACAGGGAAGCCTGGTGTGCTGCAGTCCATGGGATCACAAAGAGTCGGACACGACTGAGTGGCTGAACTGAACTGAAAGGTGTGCTGCACACCTTAGCTGAACACGCCTTCCTCCATATTCAAAGCCAGCAGCATATCATTTTTAAATCTTTTTCTGATGCTAACTTTTCCTCGCTCTTTCACTCAGAAGGACAGGTATCATTTCATCAGACTCCCTTAGATAATAAGCTCAGATGTTCTCTATATCCTAAGACTCTTAAACACTTCTGTAAAGTCCCTTTTACATGTAAGGGAAAAGTGGTCACATTCCTCCTTAGGGAGTGGACTTTTGGGAGAGCCATTATTTTGCCAATCATACATGGTAAATAAAACAGCAAAATCTCTGCTTGCTTTGAAGTATGTTTTAGTGAGAAAGGCAGAAAAAAAGCAAACATATAATTTGTTCTTTTTTTTTATTCATACTACTTACTTGTATCTGCAATCTTTTTCTTCATTATTTTCCCAAGGAATTATTTGTTATTACCTCAACTGGTAAATTTTTACCTTTGCCAGCACATTCTATTTCATGTGTTTATGTTCCTGTGTATTTCTTTCTCCTCTACTTTATTTGACTTAATTGTTATTTTTCTCTAAATGCCGTAACTTATTGGCCTCTCTTTTTATCTAGATAAGGATTTAATGTTAATATTTTGTCCCATCAGCACATAATTTGATAGTATGTTATCATTTAATTGAGATCAAGCAGTTGTTTAATTGTTCTTTGAACCATGAAATAGTGGTTTGTTTGTGTATGTGATTTCTGATTGTTGGCATATTTTAAACACTATATCACAGTAAAAATGTATAACTATTTTTTATTTCTACATGAATAATTCTGTGGCATTAAGGATCAATATATTTGAAATGTTGTCCAGCCACTATCATTATCTATTTCTGGAACTTTTCATCAACCCAACAGATTTCTGTAACTATTAAATAATTCTTCCTCATTCCCTGTCCCCAAACCTCTGGTAGCCTTCATTATAGTTTCTATTTTTATGAATTTGCCTAGTCTAGGTAGCTAATGTAACTGCAAATATCACAGTAAAAATGTATAACTATTTTTTATTTCTACATGAATAATTCTGTGGCATTAAGGATCAATATATTCGAAATGTTGTCCAGCCACTATCATTATCTATTTCTAGAACTTTTCATCAACCCAACAGATTTCTGTAACTATTAAATAATTCTTCCTCATTCCATGTCCCCAAACCTCTGGTAGCCTTCATTATAGTTTCTATTTTTATGAATTTGCCTAGTCTAGGTAGCTAATGTAACTGCAATCATACAATATTTGTCTTTTTGTGTCTTACTTATTTCTCATAGCATAATGATTTTAATGTTTAAAAAATTAAACTGAGCTAAAATAACCCTGATTTGTTATGCTACCATATATAAAATATATTAAGCTATACCTTTGTTTTGCACATGTCATTTTTTGCATGCAATTCCTATGTGCTCGTGACAAATGCATTTTTTCCAATATGATGTTAGATCAAAATTATAATTATGCCTTTCAAATATTCTATTACATTTTGGCCTTCAGAGTAACAAATGTAGCACATGCACTGTTACAAAGCTATAAAGAATAAATCGAACCACTTCACGACATCAAGAAGAGTAAGGAAGAAAAATGAAAGAAGGATTCACCATGATAATCAAGCTGCCTTTCATTTTTCAGGGACTCTTCTCAAATTAGTCTCCACAAACCTTTATGTTTTATTGGATGTGTCTTAATAACCACACGCACGTGTACACACACACACTTTAGATTGTATAAAGCTCATTACTACCTTTCCCCCAAGTCCTACATATGTAATCCATGTCTATAGATATGTATGTAAAGACATACAAATATGTATTAATGCTTGTCTCATGAAAATCACTTCTTTTGTTCTATTTTCAAATATAAATTGGAATTCTAATACTCTAGTCACATTGACTATGTGATTGAATATCTTTGTGTCTATTTAAATACACTGAGCTGAGAAAAAGTAGGAGTTTTGTTCGGGTGTATTTGAAATAGCCCTGCAGTTAATTTTTTTTTTTTCAGTTAAATTTTGATTCTAGTGCTTCTTACCTTTATGACATTGAAGGACTTTATTACTGTGGTAGGCAGAATAATATTCTACCAAATGGAATATTGCATTACCTCCCAGAAATTGTAATGTGTTATATTATATAGCATAAATGATATTCAGATGCAATTAAAGTCATGGACCTTAAAATAGGGAGCTTCTCCTGCATTATCTAACTGGGCCCATCTAATGAAATTAGCCCTTAAATGCAGAGAATTTTCTCTGGCAAGAGAAATGTGGCAGAAGGTGAGTCAGAAATTGCAAGTATGAAGACTCAAAGCACCATGGCTGGCTCTGCGATATAGAGTCCCATGTGCAGGGTCTGGCCAAATAACCTCTAGGAATTAAGGTATCTGCCAGCTGACAGGCAGCAGGAAATGGAATCTCAGTCCTATGACTAAAAGAATCTGGATTCTGCCAACAGTTTGAATGAACTTGGAAGCAGAGTCTTCCCAGAGTCTCCTGAGAAGAGTCCAGTTGGCTGACAACCTTGTGTTTGGCTTTGTGAAATCTAGAGCAGAGCAACAGCGGAGCCAACTAGAACTTCTGACCTATAAAACTGTGCAATACTAAGTTTGTATTTTTTAAACCACCTAGTTTGTGGTTATTTGTTACAGCAGCAGTAGAAAATGAATGCCAGTATCCTCTTCAACTCAGGTACCAGTCCCTAAAAAGCAATAGAAAGTGACATGTTACAAGTGTTTGTATGTCTTCGGTATACAGAATGTTTGATAAATTATACTTGTTATACATTTAAAGATTTAAATGTAGATTATGCAAACCACTTTTTCCCCTTTGTATGCATCTATGAGTGTTTAAGATTTTTATCACATTTAATTGTCCTATAGGAAAAATCTACTATCTGATAGCTGAATGTTTTCATTGATGTATCCAAATCTAATATGGTGATATGTCACAGTGGAAAGTTCTTGAAATGAATGGCACCAATGGTGAGGATGACATTCATGGCCTAATTGCAGGAAACAGAAATATGCTGTTTTGAAGACAAACAAAAATACTGTAAAATTATACATATTTCATTAAAATAACACACACTAACATATATTCACCCAAGTTTTTACGTCTTGCAAAATGCTTAAGAATATTCTTAAATATTAATCAAATGATGAGTTCTCCGCAGTTTAATCAAAAAAAAAAAAGCTTCTTTAGAAACTGCTTGACTTCTGATATTTAAAACATACTCTTGTTAATAAAATATAATTTATACTTTCCTTATGACTTTAAAATAGATATAAAGTGTATACTCAGCTTAAAATTATGATTGAATAACTCTGTATTTCTGCATAAAATGTGCCAGAAGATAGATCACATGGCTTATAATAGATTTTCAGTGATCCCTTGATTCAATTTTATTTTCACTGCTGGATTTGTTTTTAAAGCAAGAATAAACATGGTTTTCATTTTAAGTAGATAATTCTATTTCTTCTTTGGAACTTAAACTGATTTGAGAATGTTATAGCAAGCACATCAGAAACAGTATTGTATGTGATAATGCCTTTCAGTCATATAATGGTTTTATCAGTTCAGTTCAGTTCAGTCACTCAGCCGTGTCCTACTCTTTGCACCCCTACAAACTGCAGCACGCCAGGCCTCCTTGTCCATCACCAACTCCCAGAGTCCACCTAAACCCATGTCCATTGAGTCAGTGATGCCATCCAGCCATCTCATCCTCTGTCGTCCCCTTCTCCTTCCTTCAATCTTTCCCAGCATCAGGATCTTTCCCAATGAGTCAGCTCTTTGCATCAGGTGGCCAGAGTATTGGAGTTTCAGCTTCAACATCAGTCCTTCTAAAGAACACCCAGGACTGATCTCCTTTAGGATGGACTGGTTGGATCTCCTTGCAATCCAAGGGACTCTCAAGAGTCTTCTCCAATACCACAGTTCAAAAGCATCAATTCTTCAGCACTTAGCTTTCTTTATAGTCCAACTCTCACATCCATAAATGAATCTATTATTAATTAGAGAATATTACATATTATTTGATAGTATTATATTTTCAATTTTTGTTACTGAATAGGTATATTGATGAAGAAATATTTGTCTGAGACTTTCCATTAGTCTCCCACTTTCAAAATAATGTAATGATTCATTCTGAAACATTATAAACTTTATTTGCCATCTCAAAAAAACTCATTTGTAAACATTTTCATGAAAATATCTTGATACAAAGTTTTCAGCAATGTAACTTTTAAAATCAATAATATAGTCTTGAACATGAGCCTAGAGGAAAATGTTCATAGAAATCTGCCTGTAGTGTATGCTTAAGAATGAGCAGCAGTCTTTGTAGGTTATTGACCTTCCATTCCAGCTTGCTTCACCCATGCATTCAACATTTTTAAACCTCTTATGATGAGCTGTTGAATTATTAAGGATCTGGAGGCATAGGCATTTGTTTTAATATTCACTGCATCTTTTCTAAAGTTGTACTAGCAATTATAAAGATAAGTTGATGATTGAAGATAATCAATGAAGTAAATTACACACGCATGCATACATATTACTTACATGAAAAATGTATTCTAAAAGAAAGTTAAGGAATCTATTGTTTAAATATTTTGAGTACTCAGTCGATAATGCATCTTCTGCCTTTTCATAAGGAAAGTCTTAGATATATAAGAATCGAATACTGAGTACAAAATACAGATGTGAAAATCTAAATTAAGATATTAATATTCACATAGAGCAGAGAAGGCAATGGCACCCCACTCCAGTACTCTTGCCTGGAAAATTCCATGGACTGAGGACCCTGGTAGGCTGCAGTCCATGGGGTTGCGAAGAGTTGGACACGACTGAGCAAGTTCACTTTCACTTTTCACTTTCGTTCATTGGAGAAGGAAACAGCAACCCACTCCAGTGTTCTTGCCTGGAGATTCCCACGGACGGGGAGCCTGGTGGGCTGCCATCTATGGGGTCACACAGAGTCGGACACACCTGAAGTGACTTAGCAGCAGCAGCAGCATTCACATAGAGTGATCAGTTCTGACAGTATAAATGAGAAAATAAGAAAGTAGACCAAACAGACCATAGGAAGAGAAAATAGAACATTTGAGTATTACTTCATCCGTAAGCAAATTTATTATTTTATTAGCATACTTTGAATGAAATATTAAGAAAGAATGTTATATTTTTAATGCAAAGCAAACGTTTTTGTTTGGTTGGTTTTTGTATTTGTGTTTTGGTTTGGAGCTTTTGTTTGTTTGTTCTGGGGAAAAGGCAGATAGTACCTATTTTAGGCTTTGCAGATGACATGACCTCTGTCTTCACTACTCAATTTCAGTTCTGCTGTTCAAACACAAAATGATCCATAGAAAATCAATCAATGCATAGTCATGACTCTGTTCCAGTAAAGCTTTATTTGTGGTGTAAAGAATCTGCCTGCAAAGCAGGAGACCTGGGTTCAATCCCTGGGTTGGGAAGATCCCTTGGACAAGGGAAAGGTTACCCACTCCAGTATTCTGGCCTGGAGAATTCCAAGGACAGTCCATGGGATTGCAAAGAGTCAGACATGACTGAACGACTTGCACTTCCACTTCCACTAAAACCTAGGCCTATGGTATTTGGATGTTTACTTTGTTAATTGTGATCTACAGCAGCTATCCTTAGTGTATTGTCTTCAGGTCAGCACCATCCATAACACCTAGGAACCTGATAGAAATGGAAATGTTATACTCTTCCCCACATCTACTGAGTCAGATATTTTAGAGGAAATGCTTAACAATGTCACGTAAACTCCAGGTGATTCTGTGCAGGTTAAAGTCAGAGAACCACTATGAATATGGGTTTCAACCAAACAAAGGTTGACTGAAGAAATATCAGCAAAATGATAGTTAATGAGCTTTGGGATATATTTAATGTGTATTTGTACTAAAGCAAACGTAGATATGAAGATAGACTCTGCAATGATTCTAGACACAGACTGGGCTTCCTTGGGGGAGGGACAGGAGAACCAAGTACCCCGCAGAAGTAAAAAGTGATCTGCCATTAGACCAGAAACTTTCTATGATATGAGGTAGAGACTGCAGTACTAGGGGCAGGGCCGGAAGCTACCTGAGCTCTGAACAGTACACTGAGAAGGGAGAAGGTGTTTCCTGTTGGAAAACTACAGGAACGCTAAGAGTGCCCCAGTCTGAAATGCAGACAGTCTGCCTTGTGGGAGGAGGACTGTGGGGTGAGACATCCTCTGTTGGAGAGGTGTGCAGAACCTGTTCTCTGAAATCTGATGGTAAAGAGACATTCTCTGACATTCCATACCTCACACTCAAAATGTGACTATAAAATCAACCACCAGAGCAATTTCAAGACTTTAGTACATGATGGTAGATTAAAAAAAAAAAAAAAAAGGCCACACCCAACACAACTATAGACAAATTGTCTTAATTCTCCCATGAATAGGATGCCAAAAGAATGGGCATGCTTACTTTTGGGTATAGATAGTATTTACCTTAACTTCTACTATTCTGTTACATACAATGTCTGACATTAAATATATAACAAAAATCATAAAACAATGTTAATAGATAGAAAAGTAGATATATTTATACCGTTGGAAAAAACAGCAGAAAAAATGGAAATTATGTGAAAGAGTCAAATGGAAATGTATTTCTAGGGCTTTTTCTTTCATATAGACCAAATAAATTTCTAATGTAGTTGCAATTTACATTTGCAGCAGAATGTCTGAGTTTCAGTTGTCTCATATTCTTGTAAATAGTTGATATCTTCATTGCTGTTGTTGCTTAGTTGCTAAGTTGTGTCCCATTCTTTTGCGATCTCATGGACTGGAGCCTGCCATGCTCTTCTGTCCATGGGATTTTCCAGCAAGAATACTGAAGTGGGCTGCTATTTCCTTCTCCAGGCAATCTTCCCAACCCATGGGTCGAACCCATGTCTCCTGCATTGGCAGGTGGATTCTTTACCACTGAGCCCCCTGGGAATGAAAGTCGCTCAGTCATGTCCAAGTGTCCGACTCTCTGCAACCCCATGGACTGCAGCATGCCAGGTTTCCCTGTCCATCACCAACTCCCGGAGCTTGCTCAAACTCATGTCCATCAAGTTGGAAGAATATACTATACTATATAGTAGAAAATTAAAGTAGTTTCAGGCAGTTTTAAATTTAAAGTTTAAATTTTAAGTCATGATTTCTGGTTACACCTACTTGCTGGCTAGAAACAAATTTAAACAACTGTGTAATAAGCCTTTCAATATGGTATGGGTTATGGCTATGTGTTATGGCTGCTGGAGGTATTATCAACTATTAGTAAAATCCTACGGGGATATTGATAATGAAATTAAGAAAGCTGCAGGGAACAACTTTAATTTAGAGGAAAAAAACAGAAAAAAAAAAAAATGGGCATGCTTACTTTTGGGTATAGATAGTATTTACCTTAACTTCTACTATTCTGTTACATACAATGTCTGACATTAAATATATAACAAAAATCATAAAACAATGTTAATAGATAGAAAAGTAGATATATTTATACAGTTGGAAAAAACAGCAGAAAAAATGGAAATTATGTGAAAGAGTCAAATGGAAATGTATTTCTAGGGCTTTTTCTTTCATATAGACCAAATAAATTTCTAATGTAGTTGCAATTTACATTTGCAGCAGAATGTCTGAGTTTCAGTTGTCTCATATTCTTGTAAATAGTTGATATCTTCATTGCTGTTGTTGCTTAGTTGCTAAGTTGTGTCCCATTCTTTTGCGATCTCATGGACTGGAGCCTGCCATGCTCTTCTGTCCATGGGATTTTCCAGCAAGAATACTGAAGTGGGCTGCTATTTCCTTCTCCAGGCAATCTTCCCAACCCATGGGTCGAACCCATGTCTCCTGCATTGGCAGGTGGATTCTTTACCACTGAGCCCCCTGGGAATGAAAGTCGCTCAGTCATGTCCAAGTGTCCGACTCTCTGCAACCCCATGGACTGCAGCATGCCAGGTTTCCCTGTCCATCACCAACTCCCGGAGCTTGCTCAAACTCATGTCCATCAAGTTGGAAGAATATACTATACTATATAGTAGAAAATTAAAGTAGTTTCAGGCAGTTTTAAATTTAAAGTTTAAATTTTAAGTCATGATTTCTGGTTACACCTACTTGCTGGCTAGAAACAAATTTAAACAACTGTGTAATAAGCCTTTCAATATGGTATGGGTTATGGCTATGTGTTATGGCTGCTGGAGGTATTATCAACTATTAGTAAAATCCTACGGGGATATTGATAATGAAATTAAGAAAGCTGCAGGGAACAACTTTAATTTAGAGGAAAAAAACAGAAAAAAAAAAACAAAAAACGCAGAGTTTCTTGGTGGCCCAGACGGTAAAGCGTCTGCCTACAATGTGGGAGATCTGGGCTTGATCCCTGGGTCGAGAAGATCCCCTGGAGAAAGAAATGGCAACCCACTCCAGTACTCTTGCCTGGAAAATCCCATGGATGGAGGAGCCTAGTAGGCTACAGTTCACAGAGTCACAAAGAGTCCGATACAACTGAGCAACTTCACTTTCTTTCTTCTGCTCTCTCTAGTCTCCAAAAAGTATCTGTCTCAGTTAGACTATTTTATTAAATTTAATGATGCAAAATCTGACTATGGCCAGAAAAAAAGCAGTAAAAATAGTTTTTGTGCTTTAATTTATTAATAGAAACATAAAGAATCCTAACTACAATGCTGTGCCCAAAAAAGCACACAGATAGCTATTTCTTCACTCTTTTCCAGTAGCATATTGGGTATCTACTAACCTGGGTAGTTCATTTTTCAGTGTCATATCTTTTTGCCTTTTCATACTGTTCATGGAGTTATTCAGAATAATGTAAATATCATTTCAAGGATTTTTGCATCTGTGTTTGAGGGGTATTGGATTGTCTTAATCTGCTTCTGCATTTTTTTGGTCTGGCTTTGGTTTTAAGATAATTCTAGCCCATAAAGTTAGTTATGAAGTGTTCATTTATCAGTTATTTTCAGAAATAATTTGTGTAGAAACATTTTTATTTCCTCCTTATATGTTTGAAACAAATAAAAGAAAATAATAAACCCTTTGTGTCAGATAGAATAGTAGCCCTCTTAATCCTCAGAAGCTGTGAATATGTATATTACATGGAATTTTGCAGATATGATTAAGGATGTGGACCTTGAATTAGAGAGATTTCCTCAGTTACCCAATTAAGCCCAATCTAATTACGAATCCTTAAATGTAGAAATCCAGAGAGTTTTTCCCAGGCTGTGGTTACAGAAGAAACTGATGACAGAGAGAAGAAAGGTTATAGAGGTGGCAAACTGCTAAATTTTAAGATGGAGGAAGAGGACATGAAACACTTTAGATTCAGAGATCTTCTAGAAGCTGTAAAAAGCAAAGTAATAGATTGTTCTCTAGAGGTACCAGATAGCATCGCAACCATTCTGTATATTTCTTGCCTTTCAAATACAAGGAATAATTTCTCATGTCTGTAGTTAAAATGGTATCCCATCATAAAGGCTAAAAAATCAGATTCAGTTCAGTTCAGTTCAGTTCAGTCGCTCAGTCGTGTCCAACTCTTTGTGACCCCATGAATCGCAGCACGCCAGGCCTCCCTGTTCATCACCATCTCTCGGAGTTCACTCAGACTCACATCCATCGAGTCAGTGATGCCATTCAGCCATCTCATCCTCGGTCATCCCCTTATCCTCCTGCCCCCAGATTAGACCCAGAATTTTCCAGGCCAACAACCATTGATAGAAGAAACAGAAGTGTAATAATAAAATTCTCAAGGAAGGAACCTAGTATATAAATGGATAGACCAGAATGAATAGCTGGTTCAGTTGTAAGAGGTCACTTTGGAATTTCAGGTTTATTTATTCTTATAGTTCTATTTTACCATATTGATTTACATGGTCAAAACTAAAGCACCCATAATACGTCACTCCTGAAGCTTGCAAGAGGAAGGAAATAGTAAATAGAGGGCAACCAGCTTCCTTCTATTGATATACTGAACAAAAGTTGCCTGTCTCATTTCTGCATTCCAGTGACCAGAACACTGCCGTATAAATACTGTTGTTACCTGCAAAGCGGATTTAAGTTGGACAAATGCTGCGGAGCCATGCGCTCATTTGAAATTTGTGAATCCTATTACTAAAAGCAAGGCATCAGTCAAGAAAATAGGAATCCATTAAAAGTACTTGCTTCAGTATGCTCAAGTTTCTATACATGTGATTGTCCATCAGTCTTCAGAGAACTTCTTAGTAGTCACCAAATGGAGCCCACCATGCAGGTTTTTGGGGAAATTACTGTACTTTGGAGCCAGTAAGAGATGGTTTTTCATTTTCTGGTGACCTATACATAAAAGAGACATTTTCTGCTCCAATTTAAATTGGTGAAGAATGAGTAAGATAACTGCAAAGGAAGAGGGTGGAGTGTGGAATGCATACTGCAGTCAGTATTTTCTGGCAGTTATTAACGTCTGTTGGTGGTAATTGTGAGAAATTTCCATGATTATCCATCTGGCAACCCTAGTTCTAGCCTCTAGATATTTTCTTTTTCATTATGCTCAGCGGAGCCTGACTTTTCCCTGATGAAGGATCTTTCTAGTTGGTTATCCTCTGGCCCCATCTAAAGTGGGCACTGCAGTCTATGGACCGAAGTGACTTCTCAGCCTTATATTTCCCTGGATATAGGGATCCCCTTAAAGGCTTTGGTTTATCTGCTTCCCATGATTTCAATAGTTGCAGAACACATCTGGTCACAAATCTTGAGAGACCAGCTGAAACAGCAGGCTTGGTGTGAGTTGGGAAGAGAACTACTATTAATCTCTTCTTTGCAGCTGAACTGGCTCCCTGCTTCTGCCACTTAACTGGCTCTAGAAAAAGACACCAAATGACAATCCTATCTCCTGCTGCTTGGGCTTCAGAAGCCTTTGGCTTTCCACCTCTGAGGCCCAACATTATCGAAATTCCAATCAATTTAAATTGTAGGCCATATGCATAGAAATTTTCCTGGAGCAGAGCTCAGTTCGCTTCCATCTCTGATTGCAAATTAACTGATTGTTCCCTGAATCAATCCCACTCTTATATCTGCCAGAAGCGTTAAGAAGCACAGATAATTTTAGGTTTTTAAATCACTGTAAGTTCAATAAGCACATGCTATGTGTTCTACATATGCTCCATGTCCATATATGGGGGACAGTTTTACCACCTGTATTGTCAATATAATGATAAACTATCTACCCTCCCTTATATATTTCCAGCATGCCAACTGATAAGCCAATGCCATATACTATAGTTTTTGCTTTTTTGGTTATGAGATCACCGTGCTTTCAAGTATCAAATTTGTGTGTTCATGGAGTATAAGTGATGTCCCTGTAACAGAGTTCCTACAAAAAATTAATATTTTTTTCCTATGTCATATTGCAAGGGACATTTGATGGTCCAGAGAGGGTATAAAACTCTGTTCTACAAGGACATTAAAGATCTTGGTATATCTGTCTTGTAAAACTACCCCTTAGGTGATAACCTAGTCTGCACTGCCAAATATCTCGCTATTTCTATCTTGCACCATGTAGGATAAAGAAATTGAAGGCCAGTCCTCTTTTTAAGGAGGTGACATATAGTTTGTGCATATCATTGCCTCACAAACCCATTGACATTGTCAGTCATAAAACCATACCTATTTACAAACCAAGCTAAGAAATATGCTTGCATATTTCTCTGTAGTTCTATTATAATAAGGAAGAAGTCTCTTGTGGGAAAATTAGCAGTCTCTGCCATATATCAAAACTAACAGAATTAGAAATTTTTACTGTGTTCTGGGAACTGTGTTAGATCAACATCTACTGTTTATGATTTGACTGATAAACTGAATAGTACATTAGAATGTTCTTGTGAGAAATGTCTATGTGGTAAATATGAAGGTGAAGGTGAAGTCGCTCAGTCGTGTCCGACTCTTTGCGACCCCATGGACTGTAACCTACTAGGCTTCTCCATCCATGGAATTCTCCAGGCAAGAATACTGGAGTGGATTGCCATTACCTTCTCCAGGGGATCTTCCCGACCCAGGGATCGAACCCAGGTCTCCCACATTGGAGGCACATGCTTTAACCTCTGAGCCACCAGGGTAAATATAAATAACCCAAAAATATAATGTGTGAAATTGTTGTGCCAAGGAGCATATAAAAATATAGGATTGTGTGTATTAATAACTTCTTTCCAAAATGTCAATTTACTGCTATGTTAATATGATCTTGAATTAGGCATTCTACTTGTTCAGTTCAGTTCAGTTGCTCAGTCGTGTCCTACTCTTTGTGACCCCATAGACTGCAGCACGCCAGGCCTCCCTGTCCCTCATCACTCTAGGAGCCTACACAAACTCATGTCCATTGAATTGGTGATGCCTTCCAACCATCTCATCCTCTGTCGTCCCCTTCTCCTCCTGTCCTCAATCTTTCCCAGGATCAGGGTCTTTTCAAATGAGTCAGCTCTTCGCATCAAGTGGCCAAAATGTTGCCATTCCAGCTCCTGCATCAGTCCTTCCAATGAATATTCAGGACTGATTTCTTTTAGGATTTATTAGTTTGATCTGCTGGCGGTCCAAGGGATTCTCAGCTTTCTTTATAGTCCAACTGTCACATCCATACATGACTACTGGACAAACCATAGCTTGGACTCGACAGACCTTTGCTGGCAAAGCAATGCCATACATGACTACTGGAGAAACTGTAGCTTTGACTAGATGGACCTTTGTTGGCAAAGTAATGTCTCTGTTTTTTAATATGCTGTGTAGGTTGGTCATATCTTTTTTTTCAAGGAGCAAGCATCTTTTAATTTCATGACTGCAGTCACCATCTTTAGTGCTTTTAGGGCCCCCACAAAAAATAAAGTCTCTGTTTTCATTGTTACCCCATCTATTTGCCATTAAGTGATGGGACCAGATGTCATGATCCTAGTGTTTTGAATGTTGAGTTTTAAGTGAGCTTTTTCACTCTCTTTCACTTTCATCAAGAGGCTCTTTAGTTCTTTGCTTTCTGCCATAAGGGTGGAGTCTTCTGCATATCTGAGGTTATTGATATTTCTCTTGGCAATCTTGACTCCCCCTTGTGCTTCATCCAGCCTGGCATTTCACGTGATACTCTGCATATGAGTTAAATAAGCAGGGTGACAATATACAACCTTGACGTACTCCTTTTCCAATTTGGAACCAGTCTGTTCTATTATGGTTCTAACTGTTGCTTCCTGACCTGCGTACAGATTTCTCAGGAGGCAGGTTAGGTGGTTTGGTATTCCCATCTATTTCAGAATCTTCCACCATTTGTTGTGACCCACACAGTCAAAGGCTTTCACATAATCAATAAAGCAGAAATAGATGTTTTTTTTCTGGAACTTGCCTCCCTTTTTGAAGATCCAACGGATGTGGATAATTTGATCTTTTCTAAATCCAGTTTGAACATCTAGAAGAGATTTCTGTTCTTTTCCATCCTATCGTTTTCTTCTATTTCTTTGCATTGATCACTGAGGAAGGCTTTCTTATCTCTCTTTGTTCTTCTTTGAAACTTTGCATTCAAATGGGTATATCTTTTCTTTTCTCCTTTGCCTTTTGCTTCTCTTCTTTTCTTAGCTATTTGCGAGGCCTTGTCAGACAATATTTTCCCTTTTTTGCATTTCTTTTTCTTGGGGTTGGGATTGATCACTGCCTCCTGTACAATGTCATGAACCTCCACCATAGTTCTTCAGGCACTCTGTCTATCAGATCTGATCCCTTGAATCTATTTGTCTTTTCCAGTTTTTAATTATAAGGAATTTGATTAAAGTCATAGCTGAATGGCCTAGTAGTTTTCTCTACTTTCTTCAACTTAAGTCTGAATTTTAAAATATGGAGTTCATGATGTGAGCCACAGTCATCTCCCAGTCTTGTTTTTGCTGATTGTATAGAGATTCTCCATCTTTGACTGCAAAGAGTATAATCAGTTTGATTTTAGTTTTGACCACCTGGTGATGTCCACATGTAGAGTAGTCTCTTATGTTGTGGAAGACGGTATTGCTATGACCAGTAAGTTCTCTTTCAGCCTTTGCCCTGCTTCATTCTGTACTCCAACGGCAAACTTGCCTGTTACTCCAGGTATCTCTTGACTTCCTACTTTTGTTTTCCAGTCCCCTATGGTGCAAAGGATATATTTTTTTGGGTGTTAATTCTGGAAGGTCTTGTAGGTCTTCATAGAATTGTTCAGCTTCAGCTTCTTCAGCATTAGTGGCTAAAGGTTGCATTACTGTGATATTGAATCACAGAAAGAATAGGGATCATTCTGTCATTTTTGAGATTGCTGCCAAGAACTGCATTTTGGACTCTTTTGTTAACTATGATGGTTACTCCATTTCTTTTAAGGGATTCCTGCCCACAGTAGTATATACAATGGTCAGCTGAGTAAAATTTACCCATTCCAGTCCATTTTATTTCACTGATTCCTAAAATGCCGATGTTCATTCTTGCCATCTCCTGTTTGACCACTTCCAATTTACCTTGATTCGTGGACCTAACATTCCAGGTTCCTATCCAATATTGTTCTTACAGCATCTGACTCTACTTCCATCACCAGTCACATCCATAACTGGACCTTGTTTTTGCTTCAGCTCTGTCTCTTCATTCTTCTGGAGTTATTTCTCCACTCTTCTCCAGTGGCATTTTGAACACCTATCGACCTGGGGAGTTCATCTTTCAGTGTCATATCTTTTTGCCTTTTCATACTCTTCATGGGGTTCTCAGGGCAAGACTACTAAAGTGGTTTGTCATTCCCTTCTCCAGTGGACGAGGTTTTGTCATTACTCTCCACCATGTCCCATCCATCTTGGGTTAACCTACATGCTCATTGTTCATTGAGTTAGATAAGGAAGTTTGGTTAGTATTCTGTGATGGTGGTTTTCATTGTGCCTGCCCTCTGAAGGATAATGATTCAAGTCTTATGGATGCTTCCTGATGGTAGAAACTGACTGGGGGGGAAACTAGGTCTTATTCTGATGGGTGGGGCTCAAGTCAAACAACAGGGAGGGAACACCATCTCCAGCCTTCAACAAATATTAGATTAAATATTTACTGAGCATGGCCTTGCCCATCAGAACAAACTAGCAATACAATGCATAAAATAGATAAGCAAAAAGAATATATTGTATAACATAGGAAATTTTATCCATTATCATGTGGTAACTTATAATGGGATATAATCTACAAAAATACTGATTCACTATGTTGTATTGCTAAGTCGCTTCAGTCGTGTCCGACTCTGTGTGACCCCATAGACAGCAGCCCAGCAGGCTCCCCTGTCCCTGGGATTCTCCAAGCAAGAACACTGGAGTGGGTTGCCATTTCCTTCTCCAATGTGTGAAAGTGAAAAGTGAAAGTGAAGTCGCTTAGTCGTGTCGGACTTCTAGCGACCGCATGGACTGCAGCCTACCAGGCTCCTCCGTCCATGAGACTTTCCAGGCAAGAGTACTGGAGTGGGGTGCCATTGCCTTCTCCACTATGTTGTATACTTGAAACTAAAAATATATTGCAAATCAACTATATTTCAATTTAAAAAAGAAGAGTGGTGCCTATATGATTAGGTTAAGAGGGAAAGATAAACTCCTTATCCTAGACCTTTGATAATAGAATAATTTTATCTTATATTTAATTACTGTAATTTAAATGTTATGTGTATAAGAGACAGGTTTCAGTTTCAAAAACCTTCCATTTCTGAGTTATATTTAATCCTCTGACAATATATTTTTACATCCATATCACTTTTTAATGTAATTTTTTGTTCTTCTATGTTCTTAAAAATATTTACACAGAATATCCCCTACATTGTATCAGTTTTTTGCACTATCAATTATGTCCTTTACATACTGAAGAGAAAACTTGTTTTATTTTATCTGAGTTTTGCTATACCATATTAGAAAAACTCCTCTCCACCCCTGAACCTAGAAGAAGGGCAGAATAAACTGACTATTTTCCAACCTGTGGGATTAAATCTGGGCATACAGACAAGGCTTCCCTCATTGGGTATAGAATCTACCTGCAATGTAGGAGGCATAGGAGACCCAGGTTCAGTCCCTGGTATGGGAAGATCCCCTGGAGGAGGACATAGCAACCCACTCTAGTATTCTTGCCTGGAGAATCCCATGGAGAGAGGAGTCTAACAAGCTACAGTCCATAGTGTCTCACAGAGTGGGACAAGACTGAAGTGACTTAGCATGCACACACAACACTGCCCAAAATAAAAGGGAAGTGGTATAAGCAAGTAAATATAAATTATTGTAGAACTATATTCATTTACAAATCAGGAAGTTGTGCTTATCATATTTATATATAAACAAAAATTTTTGAATTTTGGAATTAACTATAATTATATAAAATAAATATGATCATGATTATTTTAGTGCTGGAAGAGAATTATATTTTAAGGTTATTTAAGCATAGTAAATAAATTCTTGGTGTCTGTGGCAATTATCCAGATAGAAAATTCAGTCAGCTATACTAGATATGATATATATTTTCAGCTCAAATCATATTCATAAGAAAATTTTTCCAAAAATTGCCAAAGAAACAGTCTGTATAATATCAACTCTGTGCACATTTCACACATGACCTGCATTTTTTCTAGATGAATTCTGTCTTCCTCCTAATATAATCAAAATTATTTGCTCTGGTACCTCCTAATATAATCAAAATTGTTTGCTCTGGTGTTGGTTTAGACTGATTTTTGTATTCTGCCCCAGCCCCAAATTCACATATTGAAATCCCAAACTACAGTGTGCTGCTGCTGCTGCTGCTAAGTCGCTTCACTCGTGTCCGACTCTGTGCGACCCCATAGATGGCAGCCCACCAGGCTCCCCCGTCCCTGGGATTCTCCAGGCAAGAACACTGGAGTGGGTTGCCATGTCCTTCTCCAATGCATGAAAGTGAAAAGTGAAAGTGAAGTCACTCAGTCGTGTCCGACTAGTAGCGACCCCACGGACTGCAGCCTACCAGGCTCCTCCATCCATGGGATTCTCCAGGCAAGAGTACTGGAGTGGGGTGCCATTGCCTTCTCCCAAACTACAGTGTGGTGATATTTTAAAGAAGGATCTCTAAAGAAGCAATTAAGATTTAGTAAGGATATAAGAGTTGGAACCTCATCCCAACAGAATTTGTGTTTCTATGTGTGTTAGTCACTCAGCTGTGTCCAACTCTTTGTGACATGAACTGTAGCCCACCAGGCTCCTCTGTGCATGGGATTCTCCAGCCAAGAATACTGGAGTAGGTTGCCATTCCCTTCTCCAGGGGATCTTCCCAACCCAGGGACTGAACACTTTTCTCCTGTGTTGCAGGCAGATTCTTTACTGTTTAAGCCACCAGGTAGCCACCTGTGTCCCTATAAGAGATATCAAAGAGTTCATTCTCTCACTGTACCTGAATTCACCAAGGAAAAGCCACGTGAGCAGACAAGCAAGGGGCAGTCATATGTAAGCTAGGAAGAAAACTCTTATTATAAACCAACTATGCTGTTACCCTGATCTCTAATAACTGTGAGATAATATATTTCTGTTGTTCAAGCAACTCAGTCTGTGGCATTTTGTTATGGCAACCTCAAGATGACTAAGACAGGCATTTATTATATTCTGTCCAAAAAAATCATCTAAGTTAGTTGCTATTAACAGCATGGGTTTCTTTAACAAATACATGAAGAAATAATATGAAATTATGCAAACATTAGTGAAGTTCTTAAATTCAGATGTGAAGGGAAAAAAACACAAACATCTTTCAGTGCTGTCTGCAGTCTTCCACTGTAATCACAATAAATCCATAGGCGCTGCTAATAGATAGTCTTTAAATACCCAAATGATTACTATTCTTATAAATAATTCACATGTTAAAATAGTTTTCTACACTATTTGCATAGGTCCATAAAACACTTATGAGAAAGATTTGAAGATAACATTTGCTTATGTGTAAGATATTTCAAGCATCAGTTCAGTTCAGTTCAGTTCAGTCGCTCAGTCATGTCCAATTCTTTGCGACCCCGTGAATCGCAGCACCCCAGGCCTCCCTGTCCATCACCAACTCCCGGAGTTCACTCAGACTCGCATCCATCGAGTCAGTGATACCATCTAGCCATCTCATCCTCTGTCGTCCCCTTCTTCTCCTGCCCCCAATCCCTCCCAGCATCAAAGTCTTTTCCAATCAGTCAACTCTTCGCATGAGGTGGCCAAAGTACTGGAGTTTCAGCTTTAGCATCATTCCTTCCAAAGAAATCCCAGGGCTGATCTCCTTCAGAATGGACTGGTTGGATCTCCTTGCAGTCCAAGGGACTCTCAAGAGTCNTAGCATCATTCCTTCCAAAGAAATCCCAGGGTTGATCTCCTTCAGAATGGACTGGTTGGATCTCCTTGCAGTCCAAGGGACTCTCAAGAGTCTTCTCCAACACCACAGTTCAAAAACATCAGTTCTTTGGTGCTCAGCTTTCTTCACAGTCCAACTCTCACATCCATACACGACCACTGGAAAAACCATAGCCTTGACTAGATGTACCTTTGTTGGCAAAGTAATGTCTCTGCTTTTGAATATGCTTTTTAGGTTGGTCATAACTTTCCTTCCAGGGAGTAAGTGTCTTTTAATTTCATGGCTGCAATCACCATCTGCAGTGATTTTGGAGCCCCCCAAAATAAAGTCAGCCACTGTTTCCACTGTTTCCCCATCTATTTCCCATGAAGTGATGGGACCGGATGCCATGATCTTAGTTTTCTGAATGTTGAGCTTTAGGCCAACTTTTTCGCTCTCCTCTTTCACTTCATCAAGGGGCTCTTTAGTTCTTTTTCACTTTCTGCGATAAGGGTTGTGTCATCTGCACAGAGCAGTCTAATTTGGGGGAGTAGGAAGTTTCATTGCACTATTAACATTTCCATTTTTGTCTAAAGAAAACCTCTTTCTTTCCCCCAGCTTGGGGTCATTGTAGGCTGAGGTGAGGGAAGGGTGTGGTCAATAGTCGGTGCTGGACATCCTCTGTCTTCCCTCCTGGGCCTCTCTGTTGCATTCACTGGCCATTCATGCGGGAAACTCTGACTACACTGCCCTCATCTCAGAAGTGCCTCCTCAGACCAGTTCCCTAGTCTGTTAGCATCTAGACTCCTAGACACTCACACCCACTCAGACGCAAGGGTTCACAGTCTCCAAGGGAGGTGGGGAGTGGGGGTGGTCTGAGCTTTGCAATGTCTAATAAGCTCCTACGTGTTTCTAATCTGTAGTCATACTTGCAATCTATGAATTTATACCCAGGAAACATACCCACACCCTCAACACCCTACTCCTGCACCCAGAAAGCAAAATCTTACTCAATGAAATGATTTCCTTTCAACCACATACAATAATTTTTATTACCAAAGAGAACAGTGAACTGCTCATGTGAAAACATCTGCATTTAGGTTAATAGCTATCCCATCTCCTTCCAGAATAGGGACTTTCTTGGTGGCTCAGTAGTAAAGAATCCCCTTGCCAATGTAAGTGGTGTGGGTTCAATCCCTAGGTCAGGCAGATCCCTTGGAGAAGGAAATGGGAGCCCACTCCAGTATTCTTGCCTGAAGAATTCCATGGAGAGAAGGTCCTGGAGGGCAACAGTCCACAGGGTCACAAAAGAGATGGACACAACTTAGTGACTGAGCACACACGCTCTTTCCAGAATGCTGCATGCTAATCACTTCAGCACCTTCCAGAATAGAAGTGCTTTAAGAAATTGATTAATTAAATATTTACCATACTGGTTTGGGTAACTTCTTCAAGACAAGCGAATGATTACTTTAGGGAAAGGAACTTGGTGGAAAATTTTAACTCCTTTTCCAGTTTCAATTATTCTAATCCTGGTCGATAAAGTTTTAAAAAATTATGAGACCTGACCCTTGTGAGGGCACTCCCAAACTAAACAACTTATGTCTGGGTGTTGCAAAAACACCGTGTCTCTCCTGTCAATCAAGGAAAGATGAAACTGCATCAGTTTTGGCTTCTATACAGCAAACAAGCAAAAGGAAAATCATCAGTTTAATCATAAGTCACAGATACTCCGTGTTCTATCAAGAAGCAATAGCTACATCATTTGCCTAATAAAAATGCACATCAGATGAGCTATGATTCACTTAAACCAGATATTCTTATAGCTGGTCTCCTTAATTGGTAAAGGTAATTAAGATTAATTGACTGGGGATGCCAAAAGAACCTCACAGGCTGAAATGTCAGATGAGCATAAACGTTGTTTTATTTAATAGAGTGTTCGTTAAGAGATACTTTTACTGTGAGAGTAAGTACTGTGTCAAAGACAGCATCAATACTGTTTATTTTCCCAAATGTGGATTTGCACTGAGCATTTAAAGTACCTTAAACAAAGGCAAAAGATAAAATATTCCCTTATATACACAAAGTTCTTTCCATATGGTCCTAGGCTAAACATGATTTTAAAAGCATATGAATTGCTAGCAGGCTTTAGAGTAGATTGATCATAACTTTGTAGGCAGCTGAATTGAACTGTTCAAATGCTCTCTCTTTGGTCAAAACTTCAAATGAGAATTCATGATTTGTCAAATTAGGGTAATCCTGGAAAAAGAAAGTACAATAAGAGATCCACTGAGTTAAAAAGCAAAATGGAAACTGTGGTTCCTGGCAGAGACAACTCCGGCCGGATACATTTTATAAAACAAATCAAGATCTGGCTTCTGGTTAGGATGACATCAACATACAAAGAATGACTCCAGGTCATGGGATGTCTGGGCAAGGAGATGTCAAAGGAATGTAGGCCACGGAACCCTGGCTATTTGCTGCGTTAAAAGCAGCTGAGTAATATTTCATCTTCTTCCTAAGCTTTCCTTCCTCTTATGTCTTCTCATAACACTGCCATCTTCACCCATAAACATCTGCTTCGCTGCAAGAATACAAGCTGGCTTTTTTTCAGAGGTGATTGAGTTGAAGCTGAAAGCCATCCCAAGACTGACCCAGGATGTACTTCCTTAGCCAGAAGAGATGCTTTCGACCCACTAATACACAAATAAGCCAAACCTTAAATGCTTCATAACATTTTAAAAAATGCTATACTTATCCCGGTGCTTTTACAGCAATGAGGACTTAAACAATGGACTGATCCCTTTGAAACCATAAACTTTGGAACCAGCTTAATCCACAATGGCAACCTGTACCTTTCAGACAAAGCTTGATTGTTCTTCCCTTGTGATGGTTTTACATCTTGCCATCTGATATGGCGATATTATTTGACAGCTATCTGTTTTATTTCTCTAACTGCCTACACTGAGCTGCTTACTTCTGAAAATGAGGAGCATTAAGGTGTCTCGGATGTCCAGCCCCAGTGTGAAGAATGAGGAAGAACTGGGTGAATTCCTCTGTACAGGGCTCAAGATGAAAATGTCTTCCTGGTTCTCCTTTTCAAGCTGTTTTGTTGAGCCTAATTTTATTGGCTTTTCACAAATGCAGCGTTCAGTTCTTCTAGGAACACATAAAACATTCATGAGTAAGAAATCAACCCCCTCCCCCACTTCTAAGTGGACAGAAGGAAAACCAAGGAGATTAGAAATTGTTTTTTAATTGAGAAAATGTAGCTGAAGCTGAAGCTCCAATATTTTGGCTACCTGATATAAAGAGCTGACTCCTTGGAAAAGATTCTGATTTGGGGAAAGACTGAGGGCAAGAGGAGAAGGTGGCAACAGTGAATGAGATGGTTGGATGGCATCACTGACTCAATGATCATGAATATGAGCATACTCTGGGAGATAGTGACGGACAAGGAAGCCTGGTGTGCTGCAGTCCATGGGGTTGCAAAGAGTGGGACATGACTGAGTGACTGAACAACAACAACAGGTATTAAATAGAGAATAATGCCATGCATTGGCACTTACTGTGACCCAGTGCCAGGCACAATATTTTAGGTGTTCAATAGCTTCATTTCTTTTAGTAAAGAAACAACCAATGAGATAGATACTCACTTTCCACATTTTATAGCTGGGAGAGATGAGGGCTAAGAGAGATAACTTGTCCAAGGTTATATGTTATGGAGGAACAGTGCTGTGAGTTGATTCCAGAATCAAAACTCTTAAAAATAATGCCCATACATAAATATTAATTATGGGATCACTAATACAGAGATTATACAGGTACAAGCTTTAGATTATACTTAGAATTTGAGGTGGGGGAAATAGAAATGTCACATAGGTTTGTTTTGATAATAGAATAAGATAAAACACAATTGCTGGCTTAATTAAAAAAAAAATCACTATTGGCATTTTAGAAGAAATAAGATAATTATGGACATGAGTTTGAGCAAACTCCAGGAGACTCTGAAGGATAGGGAAGCCTGGCATACTATAGTCCATGTGGTCGCAGAGCCAGACGGAGCAACTGAACAACAGCTGGAAATGCCAGACTACTTGACCTGCCTCTTGAGAAATCTTTATGCAGGTCAGGAAGCAACAGTTAGAAATGGACATGGAACAGAGTGGTTCCAAATAGGGAAAGGAGTATGTCAAGGCTGTATATTGTCACCCAGCTTATTTAACTTATATGTAGAGTACATCATGGGAAACTCTGGGCTGGATGAAGCACAAGCTGGAATCCAGATTGCCAGGAGAAATATCAGTAAACTCATATATGCAGATGACATCAACTTTATGACAGAAAGTGAAGAAGAACTAAAGAGCCTCTTGATGAAAAAGGAGAGGGAAAAATTTGGCTTAAAACTCAATATTCAGAAAACTAAGATCATGGCATCTGGTCCCATCACTTCATGGCAAAATAGATGGGGAAACAGTGGAAACAGTGACAGACTTTATTTTGGGGGGCTCCAAAATCACTGAAGATGGTGGCTGCACCCAGGAAATTAAAAGATGCTTGCTCCTTGCAAGAAAAGTTATGACCAACCTAGACAGTATATTAAAAAGCAGAGACATTACTTTGCCAACAAAGGTCTGCCTAGTCAAAGCTATGGTTTTTCCAGTAGTCATGTATGGATTTGAGAGTTGGACTCTAAAGAAAGCTAAGTGCTGAAGTATCAATGCTTTTGAACTGTGGTGTTGGAGAAGACTCTTGAGAGTCCTTGGGACTGCAAGGAGATCCAACCAGTCCATCTTAAAGGAAATCAGTCCTGAATGTTCATTGTTAGGGCTGATGCTGAAGCTGAAACTCCAGTACTTTGGTCACCTGATGCAAAGAACTGACTCATTTGAAAAGACCCGTGATGCTGGGAAAGATTGAAGGCAGAAGGAGAAGGGGACCACAGAGGACGAGATAGTTGGATGGCATCACTAACTCAATGGACATGAGTTTGAGTAAACTCCAGGAGTTGGTGATGGGCAGGGAGGCCTGGCGTGCTGCAGTCCATGGGGTCCCAAAGAGTTGGACACAACTGAACAACTGAACTGAACTGAACTGAGGAAACCTAAAGTGAGCATTCTAGAACTTCTGTGAAAGACACAGTGCCTTTTTACTCAGGGCACAGGGCACTCTCTGCAAGTCCAGCTAGTATAACCAACCTCGTTATCTTCATGGGTTCCCCTGCTTGCTGCAGAAAACAGTGATTCCAACAAAGGGCAAATCATGTTTCCCTCCTTATCTAATGTGGTTAGGGGCCCCGTCATTTGATCTTTCTGTACAAACTTGTGAACCCTGCTTAACTTTCTCCTTCTGACAGCCATACAATTTAAATTCTTTTCCTCCCTCTAATAGTCACTGATGGTCCAGAGATCTTAATCTGTATCTAAAGAAGTTGGAAATTTGCATTTTGAAGCCAAGGGTTTATTTGGACGTCCATTACAACTTATAGATTTTAAATCCATTTATTCTCCTGATGATTCATGGAGAGTTTCTTTTTAGGTTTTCTGATGAATCTTGCTTCAACCAGAAAGTTAACTATGTGTAGTAACATATACACTGATCCTCAAGGCATTTATAGTACTTTATTGTTATTAGAAATAAAATGTAGCTTCCCTGGTGGCTTAGAGGTTAAAGCGTCTGCCTCCAATGCGGGAGACCCAGGTTCGATCCCTGGGTCGGGAAGATCCCCTGGAGAAGGAAATGGCAATCCACTCCAGTATTCCTGCCTGGAGAATCCCATGGACAGAGAAGCCTAGTGGGTTACAGTCCACGGGGTCGCAAAGAGTCGGACACGACTGAGTGACTTCACCCTTACTCACCTTAAGAGATGGTTCACAGATTCTAGTAAACATATCAAATACACATTAAATCCCCGCACTAGACTTTTTACCTTAAAAAAGGAAAGAAATGGTAGCTTCCAAAAAATTACTTCTTTTTTTTTTAAACACCCTCCACTGTGATAGAACAAGTTGATCTGATGCTGTAGGAATAAGTTTTAAACCAGTCAGTAATCAGTATCCAGTAGAAGACCACATTTTATCCTGTATCAAACTGTTTCACTCCCTAAGATACAGACTCAATGCCATATCAAGGATAAGTGGTCGTCCTAGAAATTCTGACAGTTGAAAGGAGTTGCATAAAGATCGCACTTGGATGGCATGAGATCTTGGGACTTTTCTCAAAGTTGTGTTAACCACACCATTTCAAAGTGTATATTTGTTAAGGTAGACTTGATAATGAAAATCATGATGATTACATTTACTGTCCAGCTTAAATCACTCCACAATACCAAAACTCTCAAGGGTTCAATGTATGGCTTAAACCATAGATGAGAGATTGCAAAGGAAGTAATTATGCTTCTCTGATGCTTTTATGCTCAGGTAATATCTGCTTTTGTGTGGAGTAGTGCCAGGACTATGTGAAGAAAGATGCTGCCATCTCTAGGAAGTTTGTGAAGACAGAATATGAAAATGTGGACAGGGCTGAAGTCTGGCCAGAAGCACTGAAGCTGATTTTCCTTCACTTTGCCTAATCCTGCCAAGCATAGTGTATTACCATTGTTTGACAATAGACCTTTATTTTCCTACTACTGAGGAGGAGAAGGGGATGACCGAGGATGAGATGGCTGGCTGGCATCACGGACTCAATGGACCGCGAGTCTGAGTGAACTCCGGGAGATGGTGATGGACAGGGAGGCCTCGCATGCTGCGACTCATGGGGTCACAAAGAGTCGGACACGACTGAGTGACTGAACTGAACTGAACTGGGGTGGTTTACACTGCTGCTGCTAAGTCATTTCAGTTGTGTCCAACTCTGTATGACCCCCAAGACAGCAGCCCACCAGGCTCCCCAGTCCCTGGGATTCTCCAGGCAAGAACACTGGAGTGGGTTGCCATTTCCTTCTCCAATGCAAGAAAGTGAAAAGTGAAAGTGAAGTCGCTCAGTTGTGTCCGACCCTCAGCGACCCCATGGACTGCAGCCTTCCAGGCTCCTCCATCCATGGGATTTTCCAGGCAAGAGTACTGGAGTGGGGTGCCATTGCCTTCTCCGTGGTTTACACAAAATACATTTAAAAAGCATTAGATGTTAGCCATTGTCCTATATTAGAAATTATGTGCTTGGTTGTTCTGTATAACTCTTTGTGACTCCATGGACTGACTGTAGCCTGTCAGGCTCCTCTGTCCGTGAGATTTCCCAGGCAAGAATATGGAGTGGGTTGCCATTTCCTACTCTAGGGGATCTTCACCACCCAGGGACTGAGCCCATGTCTCCTGCAGCTCCTGCACTGGCAAGCAGATTCTTTATCACTGGGCATACCATGTATAAATTATAGAGATACATAAATGATGTGTTAACCCTTGAGGAGCTAAGTAGGGGAAGTGGACTTGTGAATGAATGCATCCACATGATGTGCTATGTTAGTCACTTGCATGGACGTGGGCCCTCAGAAGTGTACCAGGTACAGCAGATACGGGGAAAGTGGGGAGGGACAACCAGAAAAGCTTCTTTGAAATGACTTAACCTGAACCAGAAGGAGGAACAAAGTTTAGGCTATTCAAGTTCCTCAGCTTCTAGAAGATAAATTGATATTTCATTTTACATTTTTACCTTAAAAATATTTCAAAATTATTTACTATTGCTTGACCATATAAACTTTTGGCAGTCATGTTGCCCAAGAAGTAGGCACAGATGGCAGTTTTCACCTTTTAAACCAGTGAAAATCTTAGATGATCAAGTTTCTTAATGCAGGCTATTAGTCTGAGCCATTGGGTTCACTGAGTTGTTCTCCAGGGATGTTTTTAGGACTTTCCATGTATTTATCTGATGCAAAGCCTACAATTATTGGCTCCTTTATACCACCACAAGATCTTTAATGGTTTTCTTAGTGTCTTGAGTTAAATTGCTAAGAATGTCATAAGTGTTAACAGCCAGCTTGTAGGAAACCTGTATCCATGTCTTTGAGTGGGAAAAATAAACTGGATAATACATACAATTGGCAACCATGAAAGAATCAGTGATAATATAATGAAAAGAGAAGAGGCTTTGGAGTCAGATCAGGGGGTGAATTCTAGCTGTGTGTTTTATGAGCTGTATGACATTTTAGTAATGTTGTATCATATGATTGTTGTAAAAATCACATTAAATGATGTGGAGAGACAGATTGGGCCCTAGAATAAGAGGAAAGCTCAGATTTCACTTTTAAATTTAGTTTCTATATCAACAAAATGAAGATAAAGTAATCTACATTGTAGAGAAATAGGTATGAGTTGATATAGTACACTCCCACATGACAACCTGGTCTTGACCATAGTGTGTCTATCACAAGTACTCAACTCAGCTCTTGTAGCAAGAAAGCAATACAGACAATATGTAAATAAAACATTCCTATGTAATGGGTCTCTGTTGGAGAAGACAATGGCACCCCACTCCAGTACTCTTGCCTGGAAAATCCCATGGATGGAGGAGCCAGGTGGGCTGCAGTCCATGGGGTCTCTAAGGGTCGGACACAACTGAATGACTTCACTTTCACTTTTCACTTTCATACATTGGAGAAGGAAATGGCAACCCACTCCATTGTTCTTGCCTGGAGAATCCCAGGGACAAGGGAGCCTGGTGGGCTGCCGTCTATGGGGTCACATAGAGTTGGACACGACTAAAGTAACTTAGCAGTAGCAGCAGCAGTTCCACAAAAACCTTATGATCACTAAAATTTAATATCACATAAATTTCATGGGCTGTAAAATATTAGTTTTTTTCAGTCCTTTAAAAATGTAAAAATCCTTCTTACCCATACTTTGTCAAGCTGTGACCCATACCATCATGGAACAACCCTAGGGATCTATGGCTACCATGTTTGGTTGGTGTTGGTAATGGCTGCTTGCTCTTGGATTTTTTTGTTTGTTTGTAATATTTCAAGTTTTATATCCTGTGATAATACCTACATTGTTTTATTTAACATTCCCAAGAACACTAGGATGTAGGCACCTCTTCTCAGCTGATGAATAAACTAAAGTTGCAATGATTAAATCAATTCCTAACTATATTCCAGGAAGCTCTCAGTAGAGTGGGAGATTTGGTCATATAAACAGGATTCTGCCCTCAGAGAACTTACATTTTGAGGAGGGGAGAAACATAATGAACAAGTGAAAAAAAAAATCATAAGATCTTTGCAGATTATGACACATTTTTGAAGGAAATAGCAAGGTGACTATAATAGAGAAAATAAAACCATCTGAATAAATACTTTGTGCAGAATGTTCAAGAAAGATCTCTGCAATAAATGGACTTATCTATGAAACAGAAATTGACTCACAGAAGAAGAGAATAAACATGTGGTTGCCAAGGGGGTGGGGAGTAGGGGGAGGGATGGATTGGGAATTTGGGGTGAGCAGATGTGAACTGTCATATAGGACTGATAAACAACAAGGTCCTACTGTATAGCACAGGGAGCTATATTCACAATCTTGATAAACCCTAATGGAAATGAATATGAAAAGAATGTATACATATGTATAACTGAATCACTTTGCTGTACAGCCAAAATTAACACAGAAAAACCATAGCTTTGACTAGGCAGACCTTTGTTGGCAAAGTAATGTCTCTGCTTTTTAATATACTGTCTAGGTTGGTCATAACTTTTCTTGCAAGGAGCAAGCGTCTTTAATTTCCTGGGTGCAGCCACCATCTTCAGTGATTTTGGAGCCCCCCAAAATAAAGTCTGTCACTGTTTCCACTGTTTCCCCATCTATTTTGCCATGAAGTGATGGGACCAGATGCCATGATCTTAGTTTTCTGAATATTGAGTTTTAAGCCAAATTTTTCCCTCTCCTTTTTCATCAAGAGGCTCTTTAGTTCTTCTTCACTTTCTGTCATAAAGTTGATGTCATCTGCATATATGAGTTTACTGATATTTCTCCTGGCAATCTGGATTCCAGCTTGTGCTTCATCCAGCCCAGAGTTTCCCATGATGTACTCTACATATAAGTTAAATAAGCTGGGTGACAATATACAGCCTTGACATACTCCTTTCCCTATTTGGAACCACTCTGTTCCATGTCCATTTCTAACTGTTGCTTCCTAAGCAGCAGTTCCACAAAAACCTTATGATCACTAAAATTTAATATCACATAAATTTCATGGGCTGTAAAATATTAGTTTTTTTCAGTCCTTTAAAAATGTAAAAATCCTTCTTACCCATACTTTGTCAAGCTGTGACCCATACCATCATGGAACAACCCTAGGGATCTATGGCTACCATGTTTGGTTGGTGTTGGTAATGGCTGCTTGCTCTTGGATTTTTTTGTTTGTTTGTAATATTTCAAGTTTTATATCCTGTGATAATACCTACATTGTTTTATTTAACATTCCCAAGAACACTAGGATGTAGGCACCTCTTCTCAGCTGATGAATAAACTAAAGTTGCAATGATTAAATCAATTCCTAACTATATTCCAGGAAGCTCTCAGTAGAGTGGGAGATTTGGTCATATAAACAGGATTCTGCCCTCAGAGAACTTACATTTTGAGGAGGGGAGAAACATAATGAACAAGTGAAAAAAAAAATCATAAGATCTTTGCAGATTATGACACATTTTTGAAGGAAATAGCAAGGTGACTATAATAGAGAAAATAAAACCATCTGAATAAATACTTTGTGCAGAATGTTCAAGAAAGATCTCTGCAATAAATGGACTTATCTATGAAACAGAAATTGACTCACAGAAGAAGAGAATAAACATGTGGTTGCCAAGGGGGTGGGGAGTAGGGGGAGGGATGGATTGGGAATTTGGGGTGAGCAGATGTGAACTGTCATATAGGACTGATAAACAACAAGGTCCTACTGTATAGCACAGGGAGCTATATTCACAATCTTGATAAACCCTAATGGAAATGAATATGAAAAGAATGTATACATATGTATAACTGAATCACTTTGCTGTACAGCCAAAATTAACACAACATTGCAAATCAAGTATACTTCAATAAAATAAATTTGAAAAAAATTTTAAAAAGAAAGGTCTCTACAATGATGACATTGGAACACAGATCCAAAGACTAGGAATGAACCAGCCATGGAGAGTCAGGGCAAGTCCCAAAGGATGGCATGAGCTTGACAACAAGAAGTCAGTGTGACAAGAGTCAGATACAGAAAAAAAATGGGGAGAGCTGAAATTGGAGACACAGGCAGAGAAAGTTATGTAGGGCCAATAAGCCACACCAATGGATTTGCCAATTATAAATACAGTGGGAAGTCGTTAATGTGGTTTTAGAAGGAGAGGGGCTGTGATTCAGTGAATGGTTTGCACAGGGTCAGATTCTGGAAACAGGAGTCCTGGGAGAAGGCTATTGCAGTGGTCGTGGACAGAGAAGATGGTGGTTTGGACAGGGAGGCAACCATGGAAGCAAGGAGTATATAAGATCGAATTTGGACATAAAACTTACAGGATTTGCTGATAGGGTGAACTTTGGGAAATGAGGAAAAGGAAGGAATCAAGGATGAGCTATAGACTTCTGGTTTATATACTTTGGTAGATTATGGTATGATTTACTGATGTTTCAGTGGACCAAGGTGAGATGGAAAGTCAAGACTTCTATTTTGACAGGACAAAAATATCCCAATTATATATTCATATGGGCTTTCCTGGTGATTCAGATGGTAAAGAATCTGCCTGCAATGCGGGAGACCTGGGTTCAATCCCTGAGTTAGGAAGATCCCTTGGAGGAGGGCATGGCAACCCATTTCAGTATTCTTGCCTGGAGAATCCCCATGGACAGAGGAGCCTGGTGGGCCACAGTCCATGGGGTCACAAAGAGTCAGACATTACTGAGCGACTAAGCACAGCATATATATTCATGTGGATATTCCAAGGCAATAGTTGACAATAGTTAATTTGGAATTAAAAGAGTGGTTAAAACTAGAAATATAAACTTGGGAGTCATCAGCTAATGGATAATAGTTGAAGCCTTGGGACCACATAATATCATCAAGGGGAAATAGAGCTGGAGACCCAGGAAAAGAACAGTTCAGATCAAACATTTAAGAACTGAGGGTTAGCCAGTGTGGCAGAAGGATGTGGTATCACAGAATTCATACAGAAAGTGTTACAAAGAAAATTAGTTACTTAGTTCTGGAGAGAAACATATCCAACTTAGGCATTTGTAAGAGGAAGAACTAGAGCTTGAATTATGTTCTCTTCACTCTACATCATAAGGGCTTTCTACAGTTTCATGTTACTGGATTAACTAATAAATTTCCCAATTCACTCATGTATTCAAGTTCTACAATTCAATTGCTGATACTCTTCTTAAGGCCCATAGTTGCCTCCAAGTTGATAATGTTTTATTTTAATTAGATTCTAAGTTACACAGATAACATTGATTTTAGGTCACCTTACTGCCTTTGAATTTGGGACCATTTTATTTATGCTCAAATATTAACAGATTATCTGAAATCATTCACACCCAACTATTTCTTTTAGTTTTTATTAAATTTCAAGAGAGAACAAAAATATTTTTTCTGCACCCTTTTCAACTTCATAGTTTCATTCTGCTTGGATATTTAAAACAAGAAATTTAGAATTGTTTCTTATTCCTTTGTTATAAGGAATAAAATAAAAAGTAAGTATAAATATCCAAGAAAAAAAATTTTTTTTTGGCATTGTCCTATAAGACTAGAGAACATATTAAGGGCTTCCCTGGGGACCCTGTGGTTAAAAAAAAAAAAAAAAATCCATCTGCCAATTCAAGAGACACAAGTTCCATGTCTGGTCTAAGACATTCCACATGCCTAAGTAATTAAGCCCACCTGCTTCAACTACTGAGACTGCGCTCTAGAATCTGGGAGCCACAGCTCCTGAAGCACACGCCCCCTAGTGGCTGTACTCCACAGATGGAGATTAGCCCCGGCTCACCACACCTAGAGAAACCCCCCCACCCGCCAGCAACAAAGACCCAGCACAGTCAGAAATAAATAAATAAAATAAAATATTTAGAAAAAGAATACATTATATATTGTGTTTTAGTTGCTCAGTCGTGTCCGACTCTTTGTGACCCCATGGACTGTAGCCCACCAGGCTCCTTTGTCCATGGGATTCTCCAGGCAAAAATACTGGAATGGGTTGCCATAGTACTCTCCCATAATTGAAGTGAAGTGAACTCGCTCAGTCATGTCCGACTCTTTGTGACTCCGTAGACACTGCAGAGGGTGACTGCAGCCATGAAATTAGAAGATGCTTACTCCTTGGAAGAAAAGTTATGACCAACCTAGATAGTATATTCAAAAGCAGAGACATTACTTTGCCAACTAAAGTCCGTCTAGTCAAGGCTATGGCACCCCACCCCAGTACTCTTGCCTGGAAAATCCCATGGACGGAGGAGCCTGGTG
>SJYT01009904.1:0-22230 GCA_006410635.1 Cephalophus harveyi
GACTCTTTTGTTGACCATGATGGCTACTCCATTTCTTCTGAGGGATTCCTGCCCACAGTAGTAGATATAATGGTCATCTGAGTTAAATTCACCCATTCCAGTCCATTTTAGTTCACTGATTCCTAGAATGTCGACGTTCACTCTTGCCATCTCTTGTTTGACCACTTCCAATTTGCCTTGATTCATGGACCTGACATTCCAGGTTCCTATGCAATATTGCTCTTTACAGCATCGGACCTTGCTTCTATCACCAGTCACATCCTCAGCTGGTATTGTTTTTGCTTTGGCTCCATCCCTTCATTCTTTCTGGAGTTATTTCTCCACCAATCTCCAGTAGCATATTGGGCACCTACTGACCTGGGGAGTTCCTCTTTCAGTACCCTATCATTTTGCCTGTTCATACTGTTCATGGGGTTCTCAAGGCAAGAATACTGAAGTGGTTTGCCATTCCCTTCTCCAGTGGATCATGTTCTGTCAGCCCTCTCCACCATGACCCGCCCGTCTTGGGTTGCCCCATGGGCATGGCTTGGTTTCACTGAGTTAGACAAGGCTGTGGTCCTAGTGTGATCAGATTGACTAGTTTTCTGTGAGTATGGTTTCAGCGTATCTGCCCTCTGATGCCCTCTTGCAACACCTACCATCTTACTTGGGTTTCTCTTACCTTTGGTGTGGGGTATCTCTTCATGGCTGCTCCAGCAAAGCGCAGCCACTGCTCCTTACGTTGGATGAGGGGTATCTCCTCACCGTGGCCCTTCCTTACCTTCAACGTGGGATGGCTCCTCTAGGCCCTCATGCGCCCGCGCAGCCACTGCTCCTTGGACTTGGGGTTGCTCCTCCCAGCTGCCGCCCCTGTAAAGTTTTAAAAGTGTGAAAGGATTATGAAACCAAAAAAGTGTGAGAATTGCTTTTCCATAATATGTTTGCCACTAATTTTTCAGGTTCCATCAGGAGACGTTCAGGTTGTTACTAGTTTATATATCTTTATATACTGACTTTTTCATTTTAATAGGATAGCTTGTCAAGTTGCTTGTGGAAAAATACATGTATTTTTTCAGTGTACTTTTAGTAATTATTTTTTGTTATGTGCTTTTTAGTTATTATAAATGCATCTTTTCAGTTTAAATTCATAGAGAAACAAAGAAGACATATGGGATCTAGTCTTTTTACTTACATCCTGTAGTCCCTTTTTGGGGGAAAAAAGGGTAAAATATATATATGTTTAGGGAGTATACATCCAGAGAGGTATAAAATGCAATAAAACTCTCACTCTCTTCTATTTGATTCTGAAATAATAGCACAATCCTTATTCAGAATTTCTTATAAATTCTGCCAGAAATAAAATAATGGTTATACTGAATTTATGTGGTATAGTTACAGATACAGTCAGATAGCTTGCCCTATGTCTATTATCTATTAATATCATCATCTATCTATATTTCTATCTATAACAGAGACTTTTAACAGTCCATTAAAACCTTCTTCTCTTCCTCTTGGGCACAGAAAGATTACATTTTCTCAGTCTCTTTTGCAATTTCATGTGGTCACTTGACTGAGTTCTAGCTAATTAAATGTGAATAGTAGTGATATGTGCTGTTTCCAAGACTAGTCCATCAAGTCTTTCTCCCTCCCACTCAATTCAGCAAGCAATATGACTTGTTTATGTCTGATTCTACTTTTCATAGCTGTAAACTATTCTAATACAATATGTACTAAATCTATCATCCTAGTTTACACAGAAAGGAATCAGACATACTCATTGTTGTGTTTAATATATCTTGGAACTATTTCAATAACATCTTAGTAGGTGTGGCATGTGTTAAACACATACCAAAAGATTACCACTTAAAAAGTTTGTATTAATTCATGTTTTTACTAGAAATTTATGAGAGTGTTTCTCTATATTCTCCCCAGTCCATGATGTCATTACACTTGCAAAACTTTGCATTTTTATAGATAAAATAGAGTATAATTTTTTTGTATATGCATTATCATGACTATGATTGCCTTTTAGTATTTATTGGACATTTGTATTTCCTCTTCTGTAAATTAGTCTGTTCATATTTTTAGCCCATTTTTCTATTTCTATTTATTTATAATAGGTTTATTGACAAAATTTAAAGCTTTTAATATTAAAAATATTGATTTTTTGACAGCCACCTTAGTTAAATATCCTCCAACCTAAGCCTTTGGTATGCATTGATTTCACTTAGCCTTAGTCTTTTGCATATAATGTCATTGCATACAATGTCTGTCTTTTCTTTTATGTTTTCTGGATTTCCTATTTAACTTTAGAAGACTTCCCTTACTGCGAGTGAGGTTGTGAAAAATTTACTAAGTTATAGTCTAATAATTTAATTTTTATCCTTTGCATTTAAATTTAATCCATCTTATATTTATTTTTGTATTGTATGGGGTGCTTGAATTTTTATTTTCTTCAAAATGAACAGAATGTTTTTTCCTGCATAATTTATTAAGTAGACCAGCCTTTTCCCATAGAAATTTCATTTCATTTTAGTCATATGTTATTTCACATTATGTTTGGAGTCAGTGTTGGCCCTTTATTTTGTTCTTTGCTCTGTATATCCTCAAATTAGTCCCATATTATTTTGATTGCAATAACTTTATAGTAAATTTTACTATCTCTTAAGAAAAGTTGTCCAACATTGTAGATTAAAAATTTTTTCATGGATATTATGAAGGTGAAGTCGCTCAGTCGTGTCCGACTCTTTGCGACCCCGTGGACTGTAACCTACTATGATTCTCCGTCCGTGGGATTCTCCAGGCAAGAATACTGGAGTGGATTGCCATTTCCTTCTCCAGGGGATCTTCCCGACCCAGGGATCGAACCCAGGTCTCCCGCACTGGAGGCAGACGCTTTAACCTCTGAGCCACCAGGGAATTTATGGATATTATGAGACATACGTTTTTCTATATAAATTTTATAATCCAATTTCCAAAAATATTGAAATTATAGTTTGAATTGTTTTAGTTATACTAATATAGAAAACATTTATATTGTAAGATATTAAGAATTTATACCTAAAATATATTACAAAAATAATATAGTGTTTTATTTCTTTTTAGAATTTTTATTATATAGGTTCTGTCTTTTTATATTACTTTTAAATTTTATGTTACCTTTGTATTTGCAGTTTTTATTTCTCCCCATGAATGAGACATTTTCCCCATCTTCATTTCTAAATGCATGTTACAATACAAAGAAAAAAAATCTTGATTTTGTATACTCATCTCCAGCCACCTTGTCCAATTATTTTATTAAATTTAATGGTTACATTATAAGTCTATGTGGGGTTTTCTAGGTATTCAATATCATCATCTACTAATAAAAAAGTGACTTTTGTCTTCCAATATTTAAGCTTACTGCTTCATAATCTTGTCTTGTTATATAACTCATTGTGTAGAAATTATTTATTGAGAGGGTAATGCACAGTCATTGTGTGGGTGCTAAGGATNTAGGTATTCAATATCATCATCTACTAATAAAAAAGTGACTTTTGTCTTCCAATATTTAAGCTTACTGCTTCATAATCTTGTCTTGTTATATAACTCATTGTGTAGAAATTATTTATTGAGAGGGTAATGCACAGTCATTGTGTGGGTGCTAAGGATATACTTGTGAATAAAACAGACAAAATGTTATGTTCTTAAGGAAGACAGACATAATCAAAAGAAATATTAGATAATACTGGATAATGACAGAGGCTGAAGAGAAAGTATAAAAGGGGAACGGAAAGGCTTGGAATGAGGGTGGGTACTGAATTTTAGACAGAGTAGCTAGGGAAGGCCTAATGGAGAGATGATCATTATAAGAATTTTTAATGATGATGAAAATGGTAGACATCTCTTTCATGTTCCTGATTTTACTAGAAATGGTTTCAGCATTCTTTATTCAATATGACACTTGCTGCTGCTAAGTCACTTCAGTCGTGTCCAACTCTGTGTGATCCCATAGATGGCAGCCCACCCAGCTCCCCCGTCCCTGGGATTCTCCTGGCAAGAACACTGGAGTGGGTTGCCATTTCCTTCTCCAATGCATGAAAGTGAAAAGTGAAAGTGAAGTCGCTCAGTCATGTCTGACTCTTAGCGACCCCATGGACTGCAGCCTTCCAGGCTCCTCTGTCCATGGGATTTTCCAGGCAGGAGTACTGGAGTGGGGTGCCATTGCCTTTTCCGTGACACTTGCTACTCAAAATATAAATAAAATAATAAACAAATAATAGTCTTTACATGTGCATATGTGCATATGTATGTATAGAAATAATGTTGTCGATCATTTAAAGAGTTTTAATCTGTTACATAATGCTTAAGGACATTACAAGTGGCTTCTAAATTTTATCAAATATCTATTTAACTATCATATAATATTTTTTTCTCATTTGTAAAGGTGAAGAATTATAGTGATAGCCCTCCCAATGTTGAAGATGTGTATAAGAGACAGTAATAGCACAATCCTTATTCAGAATTTCTTATAAATTCTGCCAGAAATAAAATAATGGTTATACTGAATTTATGTGGTATAGTTACAGATACAGTCAGATAGCTTGCCCTATGTCTATTATCTATTAATATCATCATCTATCTATATTTCTATCTATAACAGAGACTTTTAACAGTCCATTAAAACCTTCTTCTCTTCCTCTTGGGCACAGAAAGATTACATTTTCTCAGTCTCTTTTGCAATTTCATGTGGTCACATGACTGAGTTCTAGCTAATTAAATGTGAATAGTAGTGATATGTGCTGTTTCCAAGACTAGTCCATCAAGTCTTTCTCCCTCCCACTCAATTCAGCAAGCAATATGACTTGTTTATGTCTGATTCTACTTTTCATAGCTGTAAACTATTCTAATACAATATGTACTAAATCTATCATCCTAGTTTACACAGAAAGGAATCAGACATACTCATTGTTGTGTTTAATATATCTTGGAACTATTTCAATAACATCTTAGTAGGTGTGGCATGTGTTAAACACATACCAAAAGATTACCACTTAAAAAGTTTGTATTAATTCATGTTTTTACTAGAAATTTATGAGAGTGTTTCTCTATATTCTCCCCAGTCCATGATGTCATTACACTTGCAAAACTTTGCATTTTTATAGATAAAATATGATAGTTGGGGAGAGAACAATGCTTTTATTTTGTTAGTCTTTTGAAAGAAAATATTTTATTAGCTTTTAATTTTTTATTTCATGTTTCACATTTTTGTTTGTAGAAATCTCCCTCCCCTATTTGTCTGTATAAATCCCCCCTTTGTTTTGTTTGTTGTGAAATGCTCTCTTAATTACTAATATTATTTCTTTCCTTTTAATCTCTCTTCCTCTACTTATAAGGCCACTAATACTATCAAATTACTTCTTACCCTTTTGATCCCATTTAATCCAATGGTCCCCACCCTCTTTGGCACCAGGGACTGGTTTAATCAGTTCAGTTCAGTTTAGTCACTCAGTCGTGTCCGACTCTTCGCAACACCATGGACTGCAGCACTCCAGGCTTCCCTGTTCATCACCAACTCCCGGAGCATACTCAAACTCGTGTCCATCATGTCAGTGATGCCATCCAACCATCTCATCCTCTGTTGTCGCCTTCTCCTCCCACCTTCAATCTTTCCCAGCATCAGGGTCTTTTCAAATGAGTCGGTTCTTTGCATCAGGTCACCAAAGTATTGGAGTTTCAGCTTCAGCCTCAGTCCTTCCAATGAATATTCTGGACTGATTTCCTTTAGGACGGACTGGTTGGATCTCCTTTCAGCCCAAGGGACTCTCAAGTGTCTTTTCCAACACCACAGTTCAAATACATCAATTCTTCAGTGCTCAGCTTTCTTTATAGTCCAACGCTCACATCCATACATGACCACTGGAAAAACCATAGCTTTGACTAGACGGACCTTTGTTGGCAAAGTGATGTCTGCTTTTTAATATGATGTCTCAATTGGTTATGGCTTTTCCTCCAAGCAACAAGCGTCTTTTAATTTCATGGCTGCTGTCACCATCTGCAGTGATTTTGGAGCCCAAAAAATAAAGTGTGACACTGTTTCCACTGTTTCCCCATCTATTTGCCATGAAGTGATGGGACTGGATGCCATGACCTTAGTTTTCTGAATGTTGAGTTTTAAGCCAACTTTTTCACTCTCCTCTTTCACTTTCATCATCTGGTTTCATGGAACACAATTTTTCCATGGACTGGTTGGGGGAGATGATTCAGGCAGTAATGCAAGTGTAGGGGAGTGGCAGATGAAGCTTCAGTTGCCTGCCACTCACCTCTTACTGTGTGGCCCAGTCCCTAGGCTGTGGATCAGTATTGGTCTGTGGCCCATGGACTGGGGACTCCTGATTTCTTTAAAAAAATTTTTTTTTAATTTAAGTATAGTTGAATTAAAATGTGTTAATTAGTGCCATACAGCAAAGTGACTCAGTTATACATATAAACACACACACACACACATACATACATATATATATATATATATATATATATACATACACACACATTCTTTCCTCATATTCTTTTCCATTTTGGTTTATCACAGGATGTTGAATATAATTCCCTGTGTTATACATCAGTCACTCAGTCATGTCCAACTCTTTGTGACCTCATGGACTGTAGCCCACCATGCTCCTCTGTCCTTGGGATTTTCCAGGCAAGAATACTGGAGTGGATTACCATTTCCTCCTCCAGGGGATCTTCCAGACCCAGGGATAGAACCTATGTCTCCTACATCTCCTGCACTGGCAAGTGGATACTTTACCACTGTTCCAAATGGGAAGCTTGCGCTATACAGTAGGACCTTGTCATTTATCCATTCTATATATACCAATGTGCATCTACTCATCCCAAACTCCCAATGCAACCCTCTCATGCCTCCCTTCCCCTTGGCAACTTCTTTATGTCCCTGAGTTTTGTTTCTGTTTCATAGATAAGTTCACTGGTGTCATATTTTAGACTCCACGTTTAAGTGATAGCATATGGTATCTGTCTTTCTCTTCCTGATTTACATCACTTAGTGTGGTAATCTCTATTTGCGTCCATGTCACTGCAAATGGTGCTATTTTATTCTTTTTATGGCTGAGTAGTATTCCATTGTACATATGTACCATATCTTCTCAAAACTACAATGAGGCACTGCCTCACGCCAGTCAGAATGGCCATCACTAAAAAGTCTGCAAATAACAAATGCTAAAGAGGGTATGGAGAAAAGGGAACCCTCCTACACTGTTGGTAGGAATGTAGGTGGTGCAACCACTGTGAAAAACAATATGGAGGTTACTCAGAAAATTAAAAATAGCATTACCATATGATCTAGCAATCTCACTCCTGGGCATATATCCAGACAAAACTGCAATTCAAAAAGATACGTGCACTCCTATGTTCACAGCAGCACTATTCCCAATAGCCAAGACCTGGGAACAACCTAGATGTGCATCAACAGTGAATGGATAAAGAGTGAGTTTTAGTTACTCAGTCGTGCCTGACTTTTTGTGAACCCAAGGACTGTTGCCCGGTTCCTGTGTCCGTGGAATTATCCAAGCAAGAATGGAAGGGTAGCCATTCCCTCCTTCAGGGGATCTTCCCAACCCAGGGATCGAACCCAAATCTTCTGCATTGCAGGCAGATTCTTTGCTGTCTGAGCCGCCAGGGAAGCCCGAATGGATAAAGATGTGCATGTATGCTATGTTGCTCAGTCATGTCCAACTTTTTGAGACCCTTATGGACTGAAGCCCACCAGGCTCCTCTGTCCATGGAATTTCCCAGGCAAGAATACTGGAGTGGGTAGCTGTTCCCTTCTCCAGGAGCTCTTCCCAACCCTGGGATCGAATTCAGGTATCCTGGATGGCAGGCAGATTCTTTACCATCTGAGCCACCAGGGAAGCCTTCTGGATAAAGAAGATAACACTATTTTAATTTTAATTTCCTCCTAATATCCATATTTACAAACATAGTCCCATGGAGATTAGAACTTTCATATATGAATTTGGGAGAGGATACAACTAAGTCTACAGCAGATATCATTCTTTTTCTATTTAATGCTTTTGGTCTTGAAATTTACTTTGTCTAATATTAGTACTGACATTGACTATTTGCTTGCGTCTCTGTGATATATCTTTGACCAAAATTTCAAACTTAACTGAATTTCAACTCCTATTTTTCTTGTCTTTTGGTTTTCAGTATGGATTCTTAAAATCACAGGTAGCTGGCTTTTGTTAAATTAAGCCAATTCATATTTAATGAGTGACACAATATACTTGATTATATTCTATATAATCTTGATTATAATCCATACAAAGTATTTATTTTAATTCTTTTGTTTGCATGACCAATTCCCCTTCCTCACTTGTGAATTCAGAAATGTTACTGTGCTTTTCCATTTGCTGGTTACTTTCCACTTTCTTCTTGGATGTACAAAATCTTGATTTCTGTCTATTATGATTCCAATTCCCCTTCTCCACGAAGATGAATCCTTTAGAGGTAGGGTAGTTAAACTATGGCCTGGGAATCAAATCTGTCCTACTATGTGATTTTTATGGGTCACTTGCTAAGAAGGGTTTTTACTTTTTAGATGGCTGGTAAAGAGTCGAACATGACTGAATGTGCACATATACACACACAAATTTTCAGTTTTATAGATAAAGTTTTGTTAGAATGCTGCCACACTTATCGTCCCTGGCTGTTTTTGTACTTTGACGGCAGAGCTGAGTAGTTGTGACAGAGACTGCATGGTTTACAAGGCTGAAAAATTTACTGTCTGGTCTGTGATCAAGGACATTCTAATATCCTCTGGTTGACGCAACTCCCTAGAATGGGTCCTTAGAAGGCTTTTGCTTGTGTGTGTAAACTGGGATATAAATAAAAAGTTCAGCTGTATTTTTAATTTTTTAGCTCTCCTATCAAAGTAAAGTTCTTACTATAGAATATTTTTCTTTAAATAAAAATATAATATATTTCTATAATTAACATGTATTGTTATTTCCTAAATGGAATGATTCTAAGGTTAATATTTCTCATACGAGTTTTAAAAATGATTTCTCAGCACCCTCTGCACAAATCAGGCTGGATATTCTGTGTTTTGATGGTTATGAGATCCACCCTCATCGTTGTCTGTGGGAAGCAATAGATTCTCTTTTTTTATTACAAATGGAAGATACAGCTTAGAGCTTTCCATACTGGTTACACTGGTTCCCTGGCTCCCTAAGTAGGGAAATGGTCTAGTGGGTGGATGGAGAACCTCAAGTTTCTAGTTATGTCCTGCACTAAAATAAAATTTTAAAAAATTGTGCACAGTAGTTAAATTGGCAAGGAAAGAAAATGAGAAGAGATTGCAGGAAACTTTAGTCAGACACAGCATAGTTGTTGTTCAGAAACTAAGTCATGTTTGGCTCTTTGTGATCCCATGAACTGCAGGGTGCCAGGCTACCCTTTCCTTCACTATCTCCTGGAGTTTACTGGAATTCATGTAATAAATTGAGTCGGTAATTGAGTAATTACCTCAATTATCATGTAATTGAGTCAGTAATGCTATATAACCATCTCATGCTCTGTTGCCCCCTTCTCCTCCTGCCCTCAATCTTTCCCAGCATCAGGGTATTTTTTCAGTGAGTTGGTCCTTCACATCAAGTGGCCAAAGTATTTGTGCTTCAGCCTCAGCATCAGTCCTTCCAATGGATATTCAAGGTTGATTTCCTTTAGAACTGACTGGTTAGATCTCCTTGCAGTGCAAGGGACTCTCAAGCATCTTCTCCAGCACCACAGTTCGAAAGCATTAATTTTTCAGTGCTCAGCTTTCTTTTTGGTCTGACTCTTACTTCCTTACACAACTACTGGAAAAACTATAGTTTTTACTATATGGACATTTGTCAGCAAAGTGATGTCTCTGCTTTTTAATACACTGTCAAGGTTTGTCATAGCTTTCCTTCCAAGGAGCAAGCATCTTTTAATTTCATAGCATAGTTGCTGCTGCTGCTAAGTCGCTTCAGTCGTGTCTGACTCTGTGTGACCCCATAGACAGCAGCCCACCAGGCTCCTCTGTCCCTGGGATTCTCCAGGCAAGAACACTGGAGTGGGTTGCCATTTCCCTCTCCCATAGCATAGTTAAGCCTCAATAAAACTTTTAGCATAGTTAAAGCCTCAATAAGCCTTCTAGTATTCTGTGTTCATGTAAGTGAAGAAGGGAAGAGACCATGTAAACTCAAATGGACACTAAGACAGGAAAAAGTAAGTAGGTAAGTAGCAGTAAGCAAAAACATTAAAAGAGACTAAAAAAGTCCTGAAGTGGGATACAAGAAATTCAATCAGAAGTAAAATTAAAAATAGGCAAAAGTTAGCAAAAAGAGGATAAAATCAGGGATGAAGATTATTTAATAATAAATGTGAACTTGAGGAGAAATGATTCAGTATTTCTGACTCAAATAAAGCCAAAACAGGTGATTAAAATTTTGAAAAGAAAAAACAAGTAATCTAGAATATTAAAAACATATGTTCCTTTCTTTAGGAAAACGGATTCTGCACAAAGAAGTTGGGGGTGGAGAGTGAGCTTTCTGCGATGGGTCAGACGTTTTATATACATTTTCCCTTTTGGTCTTCATGACAAGAACAGAAATAGTGATCACTGATTGTTGATCTATGATAAGTAGCAATCGTTATTACAATCATTTTTACCTTTGAGAAAGCTGAGGCTCCAGGCAGTAGCCACTTTGCTCAAAGCCACACAGCTAGTAAAGTCTAGAAGCTAAAATGAGATTCACGTCTGAAATCTGTGATTTAAAATAAACAAACCTATTCACATTGTGGCTCAAAAGAAATGAATTCATAGGAGATCTGAGGCGGAATGCAGCTGGAGGAATGGTTGGTGCATTTGACCCGGGGGACCACTTCTGGTGTTTGGGAAAGCAACGTACTGGTGGGGCTGAGATCCTGATTGCAGGAGGTGAAAGTGGAAGCAGCAGAGGAAGCCAGATGTAGTGGTGCAGGCCACTTCTTTAAGAATTTCAGGAGCACAAAAGTGTAGTAGATTATCAATGCTATTTAATATTGCATTTTCTTAATGCATTTTTTGATAATATCTAGAAAGATGGTCAAGTCATGGTGCCAAGAAGGAAGATGTTCTTTCTCTAATATGGCTAGATTTAAAATTTTGATTTCTCAACTGTTTTTGTTTTTTTTTTTTTAGCGGTGGGGAGGAGGGTAAGCCAGCCTATCCACGGGATAATTCCCAAGAGTTTTTTAAAAAAACTCAATGAGCTGAGATAGCTCAATTACCTGCTGCTGCTGCTAAGTCGCTTCAGTTGTGTCCGACTCTGTGTGACCCCATAGACGGCAGCCCACCAGGCTCCCCTGTCCCTGGAATTCTCCAGGCAAGAACATTGGAGTGGGTTGCCATTTCCTTCTCCAATGCATGAAAGTGAAAAGTGAAAGTGACATGTACTCTGTTGGACTCTGTTGTAAGGGCCTTTTATTATGTGTTTTAAGGTTTTTTTTTTTTTTTTTTTTTTTTACTAATGGTGACAACAGATGACAGTATTGACCCTTCCATTTAAGGTGCCAATGTATTTAGGACTGAACCATTGTATTTCTTGTGATATCTGACAACAGCATCAGATCATATAGAACTTTTTTTTTTTAATGAAGAAAAAAAGGTAGGTATCAGTTAATTTTTGTTTTGGGAAAATTTTTCTCTATAGATTTTTGGAAAGGTTTCCTGCTGATGTTCCTAGAGTTAACTGAATATTCAGTAATTTGCAACTAGTACTGACTATACTTGCTGTAGCTGCTAATGAATATTTTATAAAGCAGGAGGAAGATATTAGGTCTTGATTTGGATGTCTGCCAAGTCTAAATTTCTCACCTTGTTGTAGCTCAGCTTCAGCCCCACTTTTTCAGCGGCCCCAGGCAATCTACAACTGAACGTTACGTTATTAACTTAAATTCAACAAGTGCAAAATCAAATTTAGTGTTTTAGTCTTAATTCTTCCTGCTGCATTTATTTTTGCTATAAGGACCATTGATTGAGTTGAGTTGAGTTCAGTTCAGTTCAGTCGCTCAGTCATGTCCGACTCTTTGTGACCCCATGGACTATAGTATGCCAGGCTTCCCTGTCCATCACCAACTCCTAGAGCTTGCTCAAACTCATGTCCATCAAGTTGGCGATACCATCCAACCATCTCATACTCTGTCATCCCCTTCTCCTCCTGCCTTCAAGAGTCTTCTCTAACACCAATGTTCAAAAACATCAGGTTCAACTTTCTTTATAGCCCAAATTTCAAATCCATACATGACTACTGGAAAAACCATAGTTTTGACCAAATGGATATTTGTCAACAACGTAATATCTCTGCTTTTTAATATGCTATCTAGGTTGGTCATGGCTTTACCTCCAAGAAGCAAGTGTCTTTTAACTTCATGGCTGCAGTCACCATCCGCAGTCATTTTGGAGCCCCCAAAATAAAGTCTGTCTCAGTTTCCATATCTATTTGCCATGAAGTGATGGGACCGGATGCCATGGTCTTTAGTTTTTTGAATGTTGAGTTTTAAGCCAGCTTTTTCCTTTGTTCTCTTTCACTTTCATCAAGAGGCTCTTTAGTTCTTCTTCACTTTCTGCTGTAAGGGTGTTGTCATCTGCATATCTGAGGTTATTGGTATTTGTCCCAGCAATCTTGATTCTAACTTGTGCTTCATCCAGCCCGGCATTTCGCATGATAAGTTAAATAAGCATATAAGTTAAATAAGCATGGTGACAATATACTGCCTTGACATACTCCTTTCCAAATTTGGAACCAGTCCATTGTTCTATGTCCAGTTCTAACTGTTGCTTCTTGACCTGCATACAGATTTCTCAAGAGGCAGGTCAGGTGGTCTGGTATTCCCATCTCTTTCAGAATTTTCCATACTTTGTTGTGATCTACACAGTCAAAGGCTTTGGCATAGTCAATAAAGGAGACATAGATGTTTTTCTGGAACTCTCTTGCTTTTTCTGTGATCCAACAGATGTTGGCAATTTGATCTCTGGTTCCTCTGCCTTTTCTAAATCCAGCTTGAACATGCGGGATTTCAACATTCACATACTGTTGAAACCTGTCTTGGAGAATTTTTAGGATTACTTTGCTATCGTTTGAGAACATTACTTTGCTAGTGCAATTGTACAATAGTTTTAACATTCATTGACATTGCCTTTCTTTGGAACTGGAAAGAAAACTGACCTTTTCCAGTCCTATGGCCACTGCTGAGTTTTCCAAATTTGCTGGCATATTGAGTGCAGCACTTTCACAGCATCATCTTTCAGGATTTGAAATAGCTCAACTGGAATTTCATCACCTCCACTAGCTTTGTTGTAGTGATGCTTTCTAAGGCCCACTTGACTTCTCATTCCAGGATGCCTGGCTCTAGGTGAGTGATCACACCATCGTGGTTATCTGGGTCATGATGATCTTTTTTATATAGTTCTTCTGTGTATTCTTGCCACCTCTTCTTAATAACTTCTGCTTCTGTTAGGTCCATATCATTTCTGTCCTTTATTGTGCTCATCTTTGCATGAAATATTCCCTTGGCATCTCTAATTTTCTTGAAGAGATCTCTAGTCTTTCCCATTCTGTTGTTTTCCTCTATTTCATTGCATTGATCACTGAGAAAGGCTTACTTAGCTCTCCTTGCTATTCTTTAGAACTCTGCATTCAGATGGGTACATTTTTCCTTTTCTCCTTTGCCCTTAGCTTCCCTTCTTTTCTCAGCTATTTGAAGGCCTCCTCAGACAACCATTTTGCCTTTTTGCATTTCTTTTTCTTGGGGATGGTTTTGATTACCACCTCCTATACAATTTCACAAACCTCTGTCCATAGTTCCTTAAGCACTTTGTCTATCAGACCTACTCCCTTGAACCTATTTTTCATCTATTTCTTCACATTGATCACTGAGTTACTCAGACTCGAACTTTCAATTGCAATCACAGGAGCTACAATCATAGGGCTCCCTTTCAGGTTTGGTGCCGTGAAGAGTTTCACAAATGTATAGATTTAATTCTCACCAAAACCCTGTGAGGTAGGTACCAGCACTATCACTACATTAAGATGGGGAAGCTGCAGCTGAGTGTGGTTAGTAACTTACTCAAGATCACTTAACTATTGGCTGTAACAGTAGGATTCAGACTTGACTATGTAAATATCAGAGCTTAAAACTTTTAATCCCCTTGTTACGTTGTCTTAGTCACCTCTGACTCCTTCCTCTTTGCCTGATCATGTAGACTTTGTTCCTAAAATGTTCATACAACAGTCCTCTCCTTTCCATTTCAATGCCACTGCAGAGCTCAGCCCCTCATTACCTTTTACCTCTCCTAAGTGGTCTTCCTGCTCTTTACTGATGGATTCATCTTCTTAAAGAGTCAGTTACTTGCTTGGGGCTGGTGCACTGGGATGACCCAGAGGGATGGTACGGGGAGGGAGGTGGGTGGGGGGTTCAGGATGGGGAACACACGTACACCCTTGGTGGATTCATGTTTATGTATGGCAAAATCAATTAAATATTGCAAAGTAATTAGCCTCCAATTAAAATAAATAAATTTAAATTTTAAAAAAGAGAGAAACAATGGAAGAGGGAGAAACTTATTAAGACGCCATCAGTAAAACAGCTCAAGATGATACTCTCAACTCCGTAAATTAGGCTAAAATGACATTTCATTTCTCACAAAAGAAATCAACAGGTAATGTCACTGTGCTGTATAACCCCCTCCCACACATTCCATTTTTCCAGAAATCTAATTCAGATGCTGTACTTGTGGGTGAGTGGACACATATGCTCATAAACACTCAATAAAAAGCCCCATTTATTTGTCAAAAAAAAAAAAAAAGACAGTTAATGTTAGCCTAATGGAAAGCCTTTGATAGCTACCCATGGTCTGCCATTTTCTTACTCAGGCTTTCAGGATATCAGTCTTGGTTCTGACCACTTATCTTCATGAACACTGTGTTTTATCCAGTCTAGACTTCTTTCTATATTCTGAACTTCTGTGTCTGTTGAAATTCTACTTGTCACCTTCACAGTCTAGATAAGTGCTTTTTCCTTCATGAAGCCATCCTTGATTCCTTTAATCATATAACGATATTCCGGACTTTGCTTATGAAAGCATATTCTAGACTTAACTGTGGTCACTGTGTACTTATCCCCTAGAGTATCCTAGTTCTAGTGTTGAACTTTGTGTTACTATCACCTTTTTGACTGGTAATTATGTAGTATGGTAGTATCAATGTACATGATTCTTGCTTGAAAAGTTAAGATGTATTACATTTTATTGTTAGATGTTGTCAGGATATGTGGTCCATGTACTCAAGATGTTTTCAATATAGTAAGTGAAAAAAACTCATTCAAAAATCAGTTAGAGAAGAATCAGGGACTTAGCTATGATAGCAGTGATAGAAGAGAGAGAACATGAGGGAAAATAAATGGAGAAGGATTTAGAGACAATGTGAGACCTGAGTTTAATGCCAAAAAGTGAAGGAAGCTGCTGTAGTCTAGGGAGGGTGTTCTGAGGGTGTTTTCACTGCCATAAGTGAAGGCTGTGAGGTAAGGATGGCACTTTAGGAATGTCTATCAAGAAGAAAACACCCAGAAAGTTCAGTTCAGTTCAGTTCAGTCGCTCAGTCGTGTCCGACTCTTTGTGACCCCATGAATCGCAGCACGCCAGGCCTCCCTGTCCATCACCAACTCCCGGAATTCACTCAGATTCACGTCCATCGAGTCAGTGATGCCATCCAGCCATCTCATCCTCGGCCGTCCCCTTCTCCTCCTGCCCCCAATCCCTCCCAGCATCAGAGTCTTTTCCAATGAGTCAACTCTTCGCATGAGGTGGCCAAAGTACTGGAGTTTCAGCTTTAGCATCATTCCTTCCCAAGAAATCCCAGGGCAGAAAGTTCAGTAGGCTTCAAAGTAAAACAGTTCCCTCAAATTTAGTGTCATTCCTTTATTTTTTAAATGTTCATTTTAAAATTGAGATACAATGACACAACACTGTATAAATTTAAGGTGAATATGTTAATTCGATACATTTATAGATTGGCATAGGTGTTAGCTGACACATCTATCAAAAGTTCCCATCACAAAACTGTTTTTTACTAACCAGCATTCCTCCAAGATAGTCACAATTAGTGAACTTTTCCTATATGTTCTTATGTTGTTCTAATAATTGCTAAAATTCATCATTGACTATCTGAATTACAGTATATGGCAATATGCTGGCAAACTGCTTCCTTTTTTGCTTTTTAACTGCCATCATGTTGTAAAGTTTTGAATCCTAATACAGCCTAGGACAGATAGTAAGAAATTATTTCATGGTTGAGATTTTATAACTTTAAAAAATAAGATAATTTTTGTAGTGGACTTCCTACATACTAAAAAAAAATGTCTTCACATGATTTATTCATGCAAAATTGCTGTATGATTTCCCCTGCTATTGTTCTAAGAGGGGAGATGTTCATAAATGGGCAAAGAAAATAGAAAATTCATTTATGTACTATACTTAATGATCTAATCCAGATTCCAAACTGGCTATGGAGATTGACAAATCTTGGTTGTGATAAATTATTATACAGATGTAGTCCCACTAACAGAAAAGAAGGCATAGCAGAAAAGAGCAATGAAAATTGACGAATTCATTTTGAAATGCTACTATAAACGCCAGAACAAAGAGAAGAAAAGGGATTTTAAAAGTATACTTAAAAAATATGCACTGTCTTGAGGGAAAAATAGACATCAGTACATAACTATAAAGCATTGACTGCTTGTCCCTTTGTTAAATTCGTTTTGATATGAATTACACATCATTTTTTCCTGAGGAGTATAGAGTTGCTAATTTTCTCCATATGTGTACAGTTCGTCTTTAACCTTTAACAAATGTCCTCTAGGCAGTCCACTTACCATCCAAGAACAACGCCACTCACAATTTTACATGCATACAAATGGCTGAAAGCCCCATAAAAATAAATGATCCATGGTACAAGCTACATTAACCCACAGAATAATAAGCTAGTGCAGCCCTATAAATTTTAGTGCCATCCATTCAAAACCACACTGGCTCACTTTAGTATTAAATTCATAGGAACAAAATAGTAAATACACATGTTTTATTTGTTAAGCTGCCAGCTATATATTTTGTGTAAAAGTTTGTTAGCCCAGGAAAAGCTATTGAAAGGTGTATCAGGCAGTGTATATTTAAAAGCAGTGTCTCTTTCCAATACATGAATTTATGTGTTACAGACACACTTACCATTAAGCATCATGTATATTTAATATCACAACATCTACCTCAGTGCACTAAAAAGCCTTTGTTCATTTGTTGTTTCCATTATTGAAGAGCTAATATTCAGTTCTCCCACAATTTTTTAAAGTGCAGGCAACCCACAAGAGCTTCTGGTTTTAGCTTGCAGTCCTGTGGGACTACAATAATTGTTATGAAATCATTAATTCTACCTCAGCAGTTTCAACTGTCAGGTACATATAACAAAAATTGCAGTTAATGAATGCTGCTCAATTTATTAAATGCAAAATGAAAACCAGTATTTTTTAATATGCAGCACTGAGACATAGTAACATTGATCATTTGTGTATACCATATTGAATAGTCTACCATCATATATTGGTCAGGGTGTATAGCCATATTTTTTAAAGAAGATTTTCATTAAAAAACAATGGAGGGAATTCTAACTCTCTAATGAAAGCATAATTAAAATAATTAATACCCAAAGTAATATGTAATAAGAATCTATGTCTATGAAAAAACAATCCAGGAGAACCAAGACTTCATTTCTGCTTTGGATAAACAAGATTTTTTCTTGTGCCGTATTCTCTCTCCTAATTCTTACAAGAATATGAAAAAATCCCCAAACTTCCACTTGTTTGAAATATTAGTGTTGTGTCTTTCTCTAATGTTTGGGTAGTGAAACTTGTGTATATAGATACCCTATATCTTGATTTAAAGAGCATGAACTAGATTTCTTGTTTTCAATCATTCAAAGTAAACTGTGTAGACATTTGCAAGAGCAAAGAGAGAAGAATTTCTGAAAATGAAAGATGCAAAGGCATCATTTTTAGGATCCCAAAGGCATCTGCTTCCAATCAGTATGCTCTGGCCAGTCAGTTGTCCAATGTGAACGATCACAATTAGCTTATATCGTGGGATCATCAAGTCCTTGACCTGGGCCTTAATAACCTAGAAATTAAAAGGAAAAACAAAAGCTCCTCATTTAGTCACATTGAAATTTAAAAGTCTTTATTTTTCTCATAAATGTAGTGGATTTAATTGAAGAAAACAGCATGATACCTTGTAGATCCTTTCAGTAATTGCTATAGAAAGGTAGCTATAATTTCCTTCAAGGATAAGATAGGACATTTAGGGACAAAATGATAGTCCCAGCAAGAAATCTACGTTTTCTAGGGCACGTGGAAAAATGATAATCCAGAGAACAGAGTTTTCAATGCATTTATTGTGTTCTTGGAAAATCTTATGTTGAAATGGCTTCCCTTCAAAGAATGCTGGCATTACAATTATACCATCTTGTTCATGTCTAATTAAGGGACTATACATCTGAAGTCTCCTGTAATATGACTAATTGTGAATGCTTATTAGATAGATTATAGTGAAAAAGAAAGAGAAAATTTGATGAAGTGCCAGCACTTTAGTTGATAGAAATGTTTTTAAAGGCCCCAATGTTTTTATTTGATGGCACGCAAAGAAGGTGCTTTGGAGAAGGGATAGGCTAGCCACTCCAGTGTTCTTGGGCTTCCCTTGTGGCTCAGCTGGGAAGGAAGCCGCCTGCAATGTGGGAGACCTGGGTTCGATCCCTGGATTGGGAAGACCCCCTGGAAAAGGCAAAGGCTACCCACTCCAGTATTCTGGCCTGGAGAATTCCATGGACGAGTCCATGGGGTCGCAGAGTCAGACACGACTGAGCGACTTTCATTTCACTTCAAAGAAGGTGCTTTGGGGAAGAGAAAATGATCATTAAAATATTGTATCTTTTATAATAACATCTTTTAAATAAATGGGGCAGTTTTATACATTTTAAAAACAGAATACATGCAAGTGATGCACATAATAACTGCTTTAGACAAAGGCTTTTTACACACACAGACACACATGGAATATGACCTAATAAATATTTTCATAGGATAAAAATAAAGTTTTACTGCTACTGCAAATTAATTGCTTTCATTAAAATAAGCAGGTTGTGCTTTCAACAAATATTAGGAAATCACATGTATACCTCAGAAATTGTTTTAGTCATCTGTCTACAGAGTTCTGGTTCATACTGTTCTTCTTGTAGGTAGGTAGTTAGCACATCTTTCAGAATATGATTGACAATGACCATAGGAAAATGTTTGGTAGGACCTGAAAATACAGATGAAATTTCTTTCAAAGAAGTAATTTCAAATCATATCTGCCCACGCCATAGCTGAATCAAAAGAGTATCAAAACATGGAGGCATTTAATCTTTTGGGTGGCCTCTATTGAAGGAAAAAAAGTGGTCCCAGTTAGATTTCCAGCCAAGTTCTCTGGCAGAGGACGAGAAGACGGTGGATTCATCTGTTTGTCTGATACCTCAAGAGTGTGTTCAGTACCATGGAGTCTGACATTGAATGTATCCTCCTTCCCAGTTCCCACTGTCTGTATGCTCAATTGCTCAGTTGTGTCTGATTCTCTGGGAGTCTATGGACTGTAGCCCACCAGGCTCCTCTGTTTAAGGGATTTCCCAGACAAGAATACTGGAGTGGGTGGCCATTTCCTACTCCAGGGTATCTTCCTGATCGAGCGATCTAACCCCTATCTCTTGCGTCTCCTGAATTGGCAAGCAGATTCTTCACCACTGTGCCACCTGGGAAGCCTCCAGCAGTTCCTAATGCTAATAACTTATTTCAGTGTCTTAACATCTTTCTAACTGACCCCCAACTCTTAAGTTCCCCACCTCCAATCTCTATTATAACACTACAACTGGAGTTGTAACACCCAGATGCTACCATTGTGCTTTCCTTGCCAGAGTCTAGAGTTCAGCTCCTATCCAACCTACAGCTTCTTCTTCAACCACCACATGACTTCACCAGCGGTCTTCACATGACTGCTGCTCCAGCCTCATGGAGTTTATCTGTTCTTTCAAGAGTGCTTGTGTGCATTTGCTTCTCTTTCAAAATGCAACACTCTTCCCCATCCTGTTCATCTGAGAAACATCCACTCATGTTTCAAGGCCAGCTCAAACATCTTCTCCAGTTAGCCTTCCTCCTCTCCTCAGGTACAAATTACCTCTCTTCTCTGTATTCCCAATGCCCTGGGACTCCACTGCTATTGTGGCTCCTAATTCAGCTGATAATTGCTAAGGCTTACCTTATCTTTCTTCTCTGAACTGGTGAACAAGATTATATTTTATCCTCCTCAAAGCCTAACATAATGCTAAAGTCAAAAAAATGTTCAAGGTCTGATTTCTGAATTTAAGTAGAATTAAACATTTTCTAGATAATAACCATAGTACAAATAATAGCTACTCTTATTGAGCATTTTCTACATGCCAGCCACTGTGATAAGTGTGTGTCTTAGTTGACAGTCATGTGTGACTCTTTGTGACCCCACGAAGCCCTCTTTCCATGGGGTTTCCCAGGCAAGAATACTGGAGTAGATTGCCACTTCCTTCTCCAGAGGATCTTCCCAACCCCAGGGATTGAACCCAGGTCTCCTGCAATGGAGGTAGATTCTTTACTGTATGAGCTACCAGGGAAGCACCTCTGTGATAAGTATTTTATATTTATTACCTTATATGTATAATCTTCCAATAAATCTCAGGGGATAAATCTTATTGTTACCTCCATTTCACAGAGGGGAGAACAGATGTTTAAATATATTGACTAAGTTACCTAGAATCACACAGTGGCAAGGTTGGGATGTACCTCCCTGGTTTATCTGACTTGAGAGCTTAAATTCTTAACCACATTTAGTCTACTCTCAGAGCAAAAGCTTCTACTGCATCTTATCCTGCACTCCAGGAATCTTACTTGCACCTCCCAGGAATATTAACCTTATCATTAACTTCTGTCATTGAATAACATGTTCATGTGCCCAGTGCCCGGTATACAGAGGCTTGATCATTATTTGCTGAGTTGATATGGATGAAGAATTCTACGCAATTCTACTTTCAATAGTCATCAGTATCTTTTAAGTGCTTATTTTCAATGACTGTATCAGTCAGGGACTAAGGAAATACATCGCGCATTAAAGTTAGGACATTTCCTAGAGGATTTAATAAACAGCATACTTAGGGAGGTCTGAGCAGGATGCAGGGAATCATGAAGGAATGTTCCATCCCCCTCAGCTGGTGAAGAAGGTGTTACTTTCATCCCAACCTGAGGCGGGAATTCTTATGAGAGATCCCAGAATAGCCACGTGGAGAGGGCTCCCTCCACAGCATTCGTCCTTCTGCTGATGGATGCAAAGAGCACACAGTGAGCCCTTAGGTGGGGTTCACACTCCTCTCTTCTGACTTTCCACCGAAATTTCCCAGTGGCTGAACTTAACCAGAAGGTGACACCCCGTGCCTAGAATTCAGTTAGGTCAACCTCCTGGGGCTCAATTTATAATATTTTTATTGTGATGCTTATACAGGAATTGTTCAGTTAAATTTAAATCGGCCTGGGAAATGGATCCGGACAAGTAAAATAGAGACATCGGAGACAGTGAGTGTGATAATTAACCCAAATATTTAGTCGGCAGGAATCTCTCCCCTCTACAGGAGAGAGACAAGCAGTTATAGACCTGGGAAGGGTTGGTCCTGATTGCTCTTGCTTTGTGGGATGAGAGATGGACCACCAGCCCCCCTAGGCCAAACACCTACTGTGTCATTGTCCTGTAGATCTTTTAGAAGATTTCCATTTGCTTATGACAGTGAGAGGCTAAATGTGAGGGTGGTTTCTCCCTTTCTGTTTAAAAAATTTTAAAAATGTTCCTACCAGGTTGGACCTAATTCAGTTCAGTTCAGTCACTCAGTCGTGTCCGACTCTGTGCGACCCCATGAATCACAGCATGCCAGGCCTCCCTGTTCATCACCATCTCCCAGAGTTCACTCAGACTCACGTCCATCGAGTCCGTGATGCCATCCAGCCATCTCATCCTCGGTCGTCCCCTTCTCCTCCTGCCCCCAATCCCTCCCAGCATCAGAGTCTTTTCCAATGAGTCAACACTTCGCATGAGGTGGG
>SJYT01009907.1:0-29441 GCA_006410635.1 Cephalophus harveyi
CAGGCTCCTTTTCCACTGTGTGTGTCACACTGTGCTGGATTAGAGGACTCTCGTCTACAAGGGGAAGGTGACACCTGGGATTGGGGTGGGGGCCTGTCAGGCGGTGGACTTCATTTTGGAGTAGGAGATGGGAACCCAGATGCAGGAACAAGAGAGCTGAGAGCTGAGTGCTGAGGTTGCCAGCAACTCCCTGGTAGCCTTATCCCTACTCCTACCATGAGGTATCCATACTGCTGCTGGAGATACACACATCCTGGGTGGATGTGGGACAGCTGAGCACTCTCCCTGGGTCCATGTGGCCACATTCCACCCTCCTTCCCCCAGGCCTGCCCGCAGGGAGCAGAGTGCCGCGGGGCTCCCAGGCCAGGCTGGCGCCCACCTCTGCTGCCCCACCTTGTAGTCAGCACACTCTCCTCTGCCTCCATCTCAGGTGCTAAGTCCCTCATCTGTCTGTAAGCTGATCCCCTGGGCCCCATGGTGGGTCTTGGGAAGTTTGGATGGGATGGTGGGTGGGCTGAGCCCCCACCTTGAACTGGAAGACCGGTTTTCTCACAGCCACCCAAACTCTGGACATCTGGTTGACCTGGAGTCCACTGTTACTCCACTTGGGGGTCAGTACCTGGTTTCCTTGGGCCACACCCCAGTTCACTTGGCTGTGGCATGGAAGCTCTCAGTTTAATTCCCCATCCAGAGCAGGAATCCCATATGTGGCTTCTGTTCTTTCCATGAATATTTTAATTATTACATTTTAACTATATTTTCAATTCTTTATTTTCATTTTGTGAAAAATCTCAAACATACGGGAAGTTGAAAGACTTAAACAGAGAGTATCCACACGTCCCCTGTGCTTTGTCTGCTTCCCCAGGTACCTGCCCAGGAAACCCTCGTCCATGTGTCTTATTTTCTGAAGGATTCCTAGGTTACCAACAGCAGTACACACCACTCGAACGTGCTAGGAGGTGGAGCATTAAGTAGTGTTCAGGGGTCATGACCCAGAACCTCCCTCCCGCTCCGCCCAGCCAACTTAAACCCAGCCTCCAGAAGCAGCCACTCTTCGTGTATTTTCAAGTCACACATTAGTTCAGCTCATCTCAGGGCTTCACCTAAATGGAGTCACACAGCAGGCGCCCTTGTGCCTGGCTCCCTCTGCCAGCGTGGTGTTTTTGAGGTTCATTCCTGTTGTGCTGATTTTCTTCTGTTGCCAACTCGGGCTTCATGACCGGCTCCCCTGCTGACCTGGTGGTTCAGATGGTAAAGAATCTGCCTGTGATGCAGGAGACTCAGGTTCAGTCTGGGTCAGGAAGATCCCCTGGAGGAGGGCATGGTAACTCACTCCAGTATTCTTGCCTGGAGAATCCCATGGACAGAGGAGGCTGGTGGACTATGGTCTGTAGGGTCGCAAAGCTTCGGGCACGACTGAGCGACTAACACTTCTCCTGCTGACGGGCACATGGCTGGTGCCCGCTTCTGCATGCTGCCTTCCAGCCTTTCAGTGCTTGAAGCCAGGACAGTAGCCAGGTGGCTTCTGTTCAGGGTGGCTCTGACTTGTAGGAAACTCTTTTCTTGAGCTTACATCTGCTCCTCTGCCACCCTGGCTCCCGGTCCAGCCTTCAGTGAATCTCGTAGTGAACCTTGTTCCTGGAAAGTCCTCTGGGAAATTGCAGGCAGCTGCAAGTTGGGCTCTGCCTACCCCCGCCTCATTACTCTTTCCTTAGAGCCCAGGATCAAGCTTCTCAATGGAGACGCTGAGAGAACGGCCCTTTGGATTCAGCAGCCTGGGCCACCCCCCCCCACAGAGTGCCCCCACCTCGATGTCCCAGGGGCATGGCTTTCTCAGAAGAACCCCCACCCCAGGACAGGAGTTCCATGCTGGCCTCGGCTTATCCAGGACAGCAAATAGCAAGGAGATAGGGCTTAGGGGAAAATCACAAAAAGCCAGCGTTGAGGCTCAGAGATTTATTTTTTATAGATAGCTAAGCTTTCATGGATAAGAAAAGTAAGGTGGATGTCCCACCTCTATGGGATGTGGGTCTGTCGCTGATTTAGCACTGAGATGTGTGGACAGAATCCTGTTAATTAGACAAGGAATGGCCTTTCGAGATCAATAGCAGAGAATCGATTTTCTGGATGATTTGTCAGTAGCAGGAAGTGGTTCCACAGGGGAGTGGCCTGCAGATGAGGGCAGGGCGGGAGGGCTGGCAGGCGGGGGCCACACACACGGTGGGCTGGCAGCTCATGAGGACACACATGAGCCTGCAGCTCACACGGACACACACTGCCAGCTGGCGGCTCACGGGCACACAGCAGGACGCCTGGCAGGGGCTGGGCTCGCAGTAGAAGGCCACTGGGCAGCATGGGGATGGGCACCTGCTGGCAGATTGGCACAGCAGAGACACACGGTGGGCACTGCAGGAGCTCCTGCAGCCCTGGGCCGGGCAGCCGACAGCAGGGCAGGCCGGCTGGCAGGAGCTGGGCACACAGCAAATCTCCTGGCAGGAGCTGGGCTCACAGCAGGCTGGCTGGCAGCTCGCAGGGCAGCTGGTGTCACATGTGGTGGTTTGGGGCTGGGTGGGGTTGGGACGGAGGACAGGTCTGGTCTGGAGGCTCCCTCCCCAGGGTGCCCCTCATACCCAGGCTGTGGCATCCTGGCAAGGAGGCATCGGGTGTCTTCTTCGTGGCCCCCTGCTGTTTTTCCTCCTCCTCCCCCTGAGGGTCTCTTCCTGGAGCCTCCAGCTGCTGTGACTCAGTTCAGGAAGCTCCCTCAGCTGGAGGCTGACAGTGACCCAGTGGCCCTGGGATTTCTGGAATCAGAGCCTGGGTTCGATGGGGAAGGGCCGTCAGGCCAGGACTGAGTCCCCTCCTGATTGTCAAGGTCCTCTCCAGTTTAACCACCCTGTCATCTGTCCACACAAGCACAGTCACACTCACTGCACCAGTGCCCCCATTCGATTTGTCATCCAGAAGTTTCTCCCTCAGGGTCAGGCTCCTCACCGGGGGGCTGTGGCCACATTTTTGCCATAATTATAGCAACAGGGCTCCAGCTTTGTGCTAAGTCTGAGCTAAGCATTTTACATGGACTGTCTCATAACTGATCAGTTATCAACCCTGCCACCATTCAAGGGGCCGACAACACAGATATCCAGTCAGGAAGACCTGGAAGGTCCTGTAATATGTGCAGGTTCCACTCCTGTGAACGGAGAAGCTCTGAAGCTGCTCAGTCTCACTGTGGAGTCTGTGGTCCTTACGTGGCGTCGAACGGAGCTGGGACTTAGGGGTTCACTGGTGACATAACCCACAGGCCAGAATCAGTTGGCACAGACAAGAGCGAGGGGCAGGCAGATGAAAATATTCATCTTGTTTGGCCCTGAAGAGCAAAGCTTAAGGGTGTGATCCCCCATGAGCATCCAACTCAGGATTGCCCAACCAGGTCAGGCAGCCCCAGGTAGGTCCCAGGAGGACTGGGGTGGAGAGAGGGCTGAACCACCTCTGATTCCTCTCCCCACCCAATGGTCTGGTCAGCCAGGCAGGCCCTGTGAGGCAGGCTGGAGCCAGTGGGGTCCTCCTCCAGGGCACGGGGCAGTGCTGGAGGGTGGATTACGAGTTCCTCCCGCCCCACTCCCCGCCGTGTGTTCTGTCTACACATCGGCCTTAGCGCGTGTTCTATGGTGGGCGCTGTTTATTGGGGTGGCCGTCTCTCAGGGCAGTGCTGCTCCCCCCTCGGAGGCTGTGTCCCGGAAACCCTCTGCCCCTGTGCAGCCCCCGCGTGACGCCCCTGGGAAGTCCTGTGAAGAGTCTGACACCCCAGTAATGAAGTCACCCTGAGGCTGAAGACCACTGTGGTCTCAGGGGCTAAAGCATGGTCAGAACTTGCAAAATGAGTGGACTGAGCTGACCTGAGACCACAGCAAATGACCTCGTGGCCCCAGACAAGCCGCTTGTGGCCGTGATTTCAGCCCTTCACACACCCTCCTTGGGCTCTGACCACAAGTCAAAACCATAGCTAAGGAAAACTCAGGGCCGCCCCACACGGACCACATGTCCATGTATGGCCTTGTTCCTGAATAGTGTCAATACATCTGAAATCGTCAGTTGTCTTACAAGTCAGTCTCTAGAAGAGTGAAAAGCTAACCTTCTGTACTTGCCTGTTTTCTACCTCTCCTGTGTTCCTTATTCCTACTTGTACAGCCAGTGCCCACCTGAGCCCATTTCTACTCCACCTCAAGGAATACTCCACCTCAGTATTTCTTCTAATGCAAGTCTGCTGGTGAGGAATCCGCTTGCATTTGTTTTTCTGAAATTGCTTCACTTCACTCTCAGCTTTGAAGCTTTCCTTTTCTTTTTTTCTTCGCTAGATCTAGAATTCTCGATCGGCAGTTTTGGTCTTTTATCATTTTACTGATGTCATCCAACTCTCTTCTGTCTTTAGTTCTGTTTGATGAAAAGTCAGCCGTGTTCTTTTTCTTGTATGTAGAGTGTTTTTTTCTCTCATTGCTTTGAAGATACTTCTTTTTATTTGGGGTTTTCATCTCTAATGATTAAGTGCCCACATCTGGCACTTATTTGTCCTGCTTTTGGGTTTTCTAAGATTCCTGGATCTGTAAATTGTTTCAAATCAGCTTCTGAGGTTAGACTTACATATATTTTAGACTGTTTGATATTGTCTCACAGTTCTTCTCAGTTTTCTTAATTCTTCTTTCTCCTTCAGATTGGATAATTTTTATTCATATATCTCCACATTCACTCTTTCTTCTTCCACCTTCAGTCTGCTGTAAGGCCCACCCAATAGATATTTTATTTCAGCTATTGTGCTTTTCAGTTCTAGAATCCCCTCTCCCTCAGCTGAGATGTCCTATCTATTAAAAACTGCCATTCCTCAACTGAGATTCTCTACCTATTAACCCATGGATATAATAATTTACTTTGATTCTTTGAACATATTTTCCTTCGATTCTTTAAACATACAGCTGCTCTACGTCGTCACCTGCCAGACCAATATCTGGACCATCTCAGGCTGCATCACTGTGTTTTTTTTTCCTTTAACCATGAATTGTATCTTCCTATATCTTTCTTACAGTTTATATTCATTTGTTTGCTTTTGGCTGGGCTGGGTCTTCACTGCTGTGAGGGTTTCGGTGGTTGTGGCGCGGTGCTCAATAGTCGTGACTCCTGGGCGCTAAAGCACAGGCTTAAAGTTGTGACACGTGGGTTTAGTTGCTCCGTGGCATGTGGGATCTTCCTGGATCAGGGAATGAACCCATGTCTCCTGCATTGGCAGGCGGATTCTTTACCACTCAGCCACCAGGGAAGCCCTTTCCTGAATCTTTTATGTCTAGTGATTTTTGATTACATATTAGAAATTATGAACATTCAGAGAGCCTGCCTTCTCTTATCTTTTACTGATGATTCACTTTTTTGTCTAGTGAACAGTCACTTACTAACTGGTCACCTTGAGCTTGTTTATGTGGGTTTGGTTTCATACTTTGTTAGGGTGTATTTGTGGAAAGTCCAAAGTGCTTCCCGAGCTCTCCATTTTGGTGAGACTTCATTTCCAAACTGTCTTCCCTGGAAATCTTGTCGTGGGTTGGCCAGGCTGTCAGGATGGATCTGGAGCAGGTCCCACTTCACGGTGAGGGAGGGACCCCTGCTCCATAGGTGCAGGCTGTGGGGTCTCAGTGGGATGCCAGCAGAGGTCTACTCCTAATCCTGCAGCAGCTTCTCCATAGCGTCCAGTGGTCTTGAACTGAGCGGAGACAGCCCCTCCTTCTTCTGAAGATTTACTGGGGGTCCTTTCTGATGCTCCCCAGCTCAGATGCTAGGTGCTTCCAGTGCCGACCCCTGGCCCCTTCTGCCTTTGTCACTTGCTTCTCTAACTGTGAGGCTATCTCAAGATGAAGGACCAAGGTCACCACCCACCAGAAGTTCTTCGAGACTCAGCCCTTTGTCCTCTGGACCTTCTGGGTGAGGCGTCCCCATCCTTCCTGTGTCTTTTGGTGCCCCACCTTCAGCTTGATACCCTGGACACTTGGGTGTCAGACAGGTGCACTCTGCTCTCCTTGCTCCACAGTAGAGCTGACATGGGAGGAGGGTGGTTTCCGTGGCTGTTTGAGGACCAGTATCACACAGGGAGGGACATCTGGAGATTCATACAAAAGTGGGTCAGGTAAAATTTTAAGGAATGAAGCAGAATCCAGACAGAGCCAGTAAGGCATTCAGGCATGATGCCAAGGGAACAAGAGCTTGAAGAGGGGCAATTAGTCATGAAGGCAAGTAAAAGCCAAACACGCAACTAAAAATCTACAACAGAAAACTATGTCCTGGGAGAGAGCCCGGAAGAGGCAAAACAAGGAAGGCAACAGTCGCGTCTGTGCTGTCCAGACGCCCACGGCCTGGGTATAAAGGCCGTCCAGGGAGGCAGCCTGCAGACATCATCCACCTTCCACCCGACGCCAGCCAGCCCCACGCCACCATGTGCCACACCAGCTTCTCCTCAGGCTGCCAGGCTGCCTGTGTGCCCAGCCCCTGCCAGCCGTCCTGTCTGCCCGTGAGCTGCAGGCCAGCCGTGTGTGTGACTCCCTCCTGCCAGTCCTCTGTGCGCCTGCCCGTGAGCTGCAGGCCTGCTGTGTATGTGCCTGTGAGGTTTAAGCCGGCTGTGTGCCTGCCCGTGAGCTACAGGCCGGCCGTGCTGGTGGCCCCCTCCTGCCAGTCCTCCGGGTGCTACCAGCCCTCCCGCCCCACCCTTGTCTGCAGACCCATCTCCTGTAGCACCCCTTCCTGCTTGTGATCACGAGCCTCCTCCCAGCTGCTCCCAGTGTAGACGGGGTCACTCCTGCACCCCTCCCAGTACAAGTCCTCAGTGGGCCTCCAGGTTCTGCACGTGGCACATGAAAAAAGCACACTAAACCGACCTCTGAACCCGGGCAAGAACATGGCAGGATGATCTAGACCCTTCTGTGAACTGCTGCATTCCCCCAGGAAGCTCTGGTTCCCAGGGTCCTTCTCTGTCTCCAGCAGGAAAACACACCCCATGTGAGCCAAATAAACCGTGCTTTCCCCATACAACAGTCTCTTCCTAGCTGTTTTTCATTTCTGTGTTCTGGCTAGCTAGGCTATTACCAGGGCTTCCCTGGTGACTCTAGTGATAAAGAATCTGCCTGCAAGGCAGGAGACCCAGGTTCGATCCCTGGGTTGGGAAGCTCCCCTGGTGACAACCCACTCCAGTATTCTTGCCTGGGAAATCCCATGGACAGAGGAGTCTGGTGGGCTTCAGTCCATGGGGTTGCAAAGAGTTGGACACAGCTGAGCAACTACAGCCACCACCAGGCTGTTACCAAGAATTTAAGGCTGATCACCTCTTCAGTGATCTCTGTCCCCAGCGGCTCATGGGAAGGTGGGAGGTTTTGGGTGGAGGGAGTAGCCAGTGAGGTCTGGGTGCAGGAGGCCCGGGCAGCGACTTGCCTTGTTTCCGGCGTCTATCACGCCCTGCCTCAGGGAGAGGCCGGCTTCTCATCTTGTTGGAAGACACCCCGCTTCCTGCGTCACAGAGTCAAGTCCGTTGGGGCAGCTTTGACTCATTTGGAGTCAGGTTCACAGAATTAGGATTGCTCTAGTTTGCGGCTCATGTCTCACTTCATCCCTGGCCCACATAGCACCCATTTTAAATTGATCAATTAATGATCAAGTATTGGTTCTTATAATAAACCTCATGAATGCCCTACCGAACGTGGAAAGTAGAACATCAGTAATTTACCCCTAACTTCTTGGGTACGTTTCAGCTAGAAACGTATGTTTATTATTCCATTACCTTTAACATCATAGAGTGGATCCACATCTCTGTATTCTTGAAAGGTAGAATTTCTGATTTGCTGGTTTCCCATGATGTTGGAAGGGTGCTGTCCCAAATGTAATCTTCTGGAACTTACTTTTTTCACTCTTTGTAGCATAGCTAGGTTTCCTCCACACGCCTGTGCCATGTGGTTTATTGGTCTAGACCCCTCCCCGCTGTCTGCTCGTGGGACTATTTCAGGTTAGACCTACTCCAGTGGAGGGCTGGCGTGCAGGGGCCGAGTGGGCAGGGGGCGGGAGGACGTGGCTGCGGACTGTCCTTGCTCCTCCTGTTGGCATCTGTGACCTTTCTGTTTATGCCAAGCCAAGCTCCACCCTGAGAAAGGTGCTCAGCAGAGAGAAGGACAGCACGGGGTAGAGGCCAGACCTAAAGGATAGTGCCAGGCAGGGAACTGGTATGCACAGCGGGAGCAGCTTCACCTAGCTGGAGATGAAGGAAAATTGACTCCCTGCCACATGCTCTGAAGCAACCCCAAATTCCATGCCTTTTGTTTCTGGGGGTTTATTTTGTAATGGATTTTCCTGGGAGCTTTTCTAAGATGGTGAGATGGGTGTGGTTTGAGACACTCAAGCACCATGGTGACTGGTTGTGGTCTCTTTGTTTCCGATTGTAGAGAGAGTCCTGCCCCGTGCTGAGCTTCAGTCACTGTTAAGGGTGGTGTCCGTCCCCGCCCACAGGCAAGAGGACACAGTCCCTCCTGGGGCTGTCTTACTGCTGACAGCCCGATTTCCAACCTTTTAATTTATGTCCTGGAGGCAGATGATAGAGCTGATCTGTCCAGGTGATCTGGAACATACTCCTATTGTTTACATTTCAAGGACTTTGGGTAAAACTGAGCCAGAAATGGAACCAGTCAGCTTGGCCGTATACTCTCACACGCATGCGCACGCCCACAGGATACACTGCAGCAGAAGTGAAGTCGCTCAGTTGTGTCCGACTCTTTGCGACCCCATGGACTGTAGCCCACTAGGCTCCTCTGTCCATGGGATTTTCCAGGCAAGAGTTCCGGAGTGGATTGCCATATGCAGCACACACACGTGTAAGTGCTCCTACTCGACATATACACCGACGCACGTGCCCACATGCAGCGTAAACACGTATAGGGCACGTGCACACGCACACTCACGCACGCACCAGCAGGCAGCCCCAGGCGCACGCCCCCTCCCCCCACGGTGTGGGCTTGCTGCGCGGCGCGCACCGCGGGTCTGACGGCCGTCGCGGCCTCCACAGCCCGCCTTGCCTGCAGAAGCAGAACCGGCTGTCTGCTTTCAGGTTAGTCTGGGCTCTACTGTCCAGGCCGCTGGTGGAGCTCACAGCACGGCTGAGCTCGTGTGGCCTGTGGAGGCAGGCAAGTGTGGGCTTCAGTCTTAGCTGGGGCGAGTTCTTTATCGGTTCTGAATTGCCTTTCCCTCATCTCAAGAAGGGAGCTCCCTTGCAGAGTTGTAGAAGAGATTAAAAATAAAAAAAATTAAAAATATGTGAGCTTTGGGCATAATGCTTGCCACATCAGAGTCTTAGAAAATGTTAGCAAACAGGCCACATAGTAAGAACCTCGTATAATGAAAAGCCAAGGTAAAGAGCTGTGAGAGCATGACAGGGATTATGATAAGGGATTCAGAACCTGTGTGACAAAGAGGGAGACTCAGAACTACGGCCCCCGGGTTTCCTGTCTCAGGGGTGCACGCGGGGATGGAGATGTGAGCCCCTGCGTCCCCGCGGAGCCCCGTCTCGGCGCCTTCGTCTGCCGCCCTCTCCTGGCTCCAGGCTGTTACTGCAGGCAGTTCCTCTGGCCTGTCTCCATCTGGACCACACGTGTGGGCTCCTACCACAAATGCTGCAAATTTTCACTCTTTTAACTTCTTCCTTGTGTCAGTGTCTCTTGAGCATGTCTGTCGAGAAGTGCCCTGCTCGTGTGTGCGTGCCTTCACCAACTCCAGGCACACACGTGCACACACACACAGGTATGCACACACACTTGCTGGACTGGCTCTGCGGGTGGTCAAGCTAGCCTACGGTAATTCCTGTGAAGCTCACTGAGCGGTGAGGATGGTGTGGGGGCACGGCAGGGGCCGTAGCTTTGTTGCTGGGTGGGCTGTGGGCGAGGTGAAGATGCCAGCAGAGCCGCAGCCGGGAAACGGGTTTTACTGCCCTTGAAGCACCTTCCCTGGCTCTCCCCCCAGGAAACCCCATGTGAACTTGGGGTTTCTCTCCCCAGTGCATTTCTTCATCCAGGGCCTGAGACAATACATTAGATCCTTGGCATGTTTTAAAGATCAGATGTTGTCATATGCCATGTATCTTTTCGTAACGTGCTTTCCCCCTTCACGTTACATTGGAGTAACTCATCCTTGCAGATACGCCAGCTCTTGGCATCTGTTCAGGGCTATATGCTATTCCACCGTCCAAATATACTGGGATCCACCGATTTAGTCTCCAGTCACAGACACTTAGGTTACCCTGACTTTGTAGTTCCTACCACACATGTGGCAATTTTTCACCCTTTTAACTTCTTCCGTGTGTCGTGTCTCTTGAGCATCTTTGTTGAGAAGTGCCCTGTTCGTGTGTCACTGTGCATGCCTTCACCAACTCCAGAGGCTGCAAATTTCACCACAGAGGGGTGGTTCCCAAACTATGCTGCCAGCAGGCGTTCCATATGTTAAACCACAGCCACCACCATCGGATGTTCCAAGTGTGGACAGCCTGGTCATTGTGAAATGTCTTAAGAACTTTATTTTCTATTTTAGATATTTTTTACAGGGTGATGCTCACGTAGAAAAGAACACAAAACAAAGTCAAAACTTGATGGCTTTTCACAGAGTGGGCACTGCCCGAAACTGCCTCTAGGTCCAGGAAGTGGGGATACCCACCCCCGACACCATCTAAGGCTTCTTCCAGTGGCCCCCAGCCCCATCCTCCCTGAGTAACCACTGCCCCATCCTCCAGCAGGAATGATGGGCTCTGCGCGGTTTGAACTGCATCAGACACGGTTCCTTTGTTGACAGTCTTTACCTTCGCCTTTAGGCGCTCAGGTGAGTCTCACCTCATGCAGTGAGGGAGCTATCTCATCTTTGTATTCCCTGGGAGACTTTGTGTCACTTTGGAGACATTTATTCCTAGACCATCTCTGGTATGGTCTTGGCAGGTAGATTCTAAATCCTGGTTCAGTTTCTTTAGGGCCTTAAGGTTATTTATGTTTCTAAAAAATTAATCATAGTAAGTTTTAATATCTTCAGAGAATTTATTGGGACAAAATTGTTGAAATAGCCAATGATTATTTTAAACATCTCTCTTATTCCTGTAGTTCTGGCATAATTTTCAGTCCCAATTTCCTAGGGGTCTTTATTGTGCCTTCCATTTTATTCTGCCAGCCAATTCCACAAGCCAAAGACTTACCTTTTCAGAGAACCATCTTTTGACCTTGTCGGTCTCTGTGGATAACTGTTTCTGTTTAATTTCTGCCCCTGATTTTGCTATGCATATATTGAATGATTTTAACTATGTTTTCATGATACTTTTCATAGACAAGCCTCAGCAAACAGCACAAATAATTTCAATATGTCATACAGAGGAAAAAAGTCAAAAGGGAAATGTCAGTCCCTTGTTTCAAAGTGACAGTAAAGTCAGTTTCTGGCCTGTTGTAACGGGGTATCATCTTGTGATAAATACCATTTTAGGGGGTATCTAGCTGAAATTCTTCTTTGACAGATGTAAGATTCACGTGTATTTATACACTGTGTGCAATTTTTTTTAGGCCACTGTGACATTTCCTCATGAAATTGGAAATTCTTTGAGACAAAATGTACCCTAACTATTAGTTAACAAAGTCTCATTTCAGTAAGATTCATCTGAAGCTAGAGAAAAGTAATTGAAAAATTTCAGATTTTGAATACCTTACCCTTGAATGCTGTTGGTCTGCTCGCTCTGCCATGTTCTGAGAAGAGTGTGTGTCTTTTCTGTGTTAGAGGCTTTGTCTTTCTTCCTTGGAATCTGCCAGGTTCTGTCACTGCTGAGAAGTCTCCTCTTCATTGTCCTCTGTGGCCAACCTGCTCCTTTTGTGACCAGCCAGGTGCTGGGCCGTCTCTGTCAGTAGGAATTGATGAGAGGTCAGGTGAGAAATTCAGGCGGGGCTTTACCGGGGCTCGGGCTGCAGTGGAGTGGGGAGAACAAGTGACAGGGGCCCTGCTCGCTCCCCGAGGAGCCGTGTGAGCTGGTTCCTTAAATGGGTGAGGGCGGTGGCAGGTCCAGGGGTCAGCCAGAGGGGCGTCCTGGGTGGTCTGCCCACCCCTTCGTGGTGTGTGCAGGGGGTGTGAGCAGGACCCTGTCTTTGCTCCTGACACCTTGGAAGTGGCAGTTGGGTTTTGATCTTTTTGAGTCTTTTGTCCACAGTCTGTCCCAGCGGCACGCGCACGCAGTTACTTTTAGTCCCTCTCGTTTCTTCGTATCTGTAGCTGGAGACGACGTTGGTCCAGCTGCAGGCCCTGCAGCGAAGGCCCCAGGCCCAGCCCATCTCTCTGGTGCTGTGGGTGCTCGCTGACCTGAGTGTTGTCTGTTTTCACCACGTGGAGTTCTTCATAACTGTGTGCTTTCATTTCTGGAATCTGGTCTTGTCCCTGACTGTCGCCTCTCCCTGCTTCCCTCTGGAGAACCATGTGGCGAGTACTGACCCTGCTGTCTCCCAGGTCTGCTGGCTGCTTGTCATTTTTTCAATAAATGTCTTAGTTTGTGTAATTTTTTAGGTCAGGGTCTGGTTCGTGTGCACTGGTCTCCCCAGCTTGCCATCCCGCCCAGGCTGCGGGCTTTTATTGCAAAGATTTTTATATGTTTTGGCTTTAGCAGTTGTCTTTGATTCTCTCAGATATATCTGTTTTAAAAAACAGTGTCTTATTCCTTTCTCATGTTTTTTTAATCCCATTTTTTAGTTCCTTGGATGTTAAAGCACGCTTGTTTACAAGTCTGTGGGTAAGAACCCACAGCATGAAGTTCTGGGGACATCTGTTGTGTCTGCCAGCCTTGGTGTGTGGACATGTGTCCACACGCACTGGGCTGGGGGCTCTGAGCGCACTCTCAGGTTCTCAGTTATGTTAACGCTGCCCAGTGGGCTGGGGGCCTCAGGGAAGTGTGTGCTGGGGCCAGGTGCAGCTCATTGTAAACCATGTCTCACAGAGCACTCCAGAGTCAGTAAAGCCCCACCCACCGTACAGATGGGAACACTGATGTGATAGGCAGGCACGTGGCTGCCCAGGCGACAGTGTCTTGTAGATGTGATATAACCCCTGCCAGGCACGTGGTGATGGGGTGCTGAGCCCCCTAGGTATTAGGGGAATTAAATGGAAGTGGTCTTGTCCAGGCTTCAGAGACAAGAAAGGAGAGCAGGGAGGCCTCCAACCTTGCTCCTGACCTGTCTGGACACTGCCCTGACTATGTGCCTGCTCACAAGTGAAAGCTGAGAGGCACTACAGATCACTTAGGGAGCAGGTCTTGGAATTCTTGAGCCTGTGGAAGAGGTCTGGTTAACCACACTTGGGGTTTAGCAACATCCTAAGACTCACCAGATAAAACAGACAGCATTGTAAAAAAGATTAACATAAAACCAGAGCTGCAATTTGCTCACAAACTGACAAAGATATCAGTTTGTGGCCTGGAATTATAAGTGGGAATCCCCAAAACTGCAATTTTGAAGTCTCACCTGTGGAGCAGACACGCTGCCCAGGACCTTTTCCCCAGTGGGACTCCAGATGGCTGTTACATGGGACTTCCCAGCACTCTTTGAGGCTGGATGTTGGTTGGCCCAATTAGGTGATGTATGTGAGTTACCTTCCTCTACTGTTTCTATTTCTCTGTTCTTTTAATGTTTGTGTATTGAAAGTAAGTTAGATAATCCTCTATTAAATATTGGTAATTTTCTACTAAATATTGTTTGTGTATAATGAGTGATTTCTTTTGTTAATGAATCCTTTGAACCTGAAACCAAAGTGAAAAGTTTAGGTGAAACATTGAATTGGCACTGTGAGCAGGATTCATGAAACCAAATGCCAGTTTTTAAGAAGAAAGAGTTTAAAGTGGATGAAGCTTTTATTCCTGGATGGGACGATCCATCGTATTGCATGTTAGCTAATGAATGGGATATATTCACTGGATTGTGTGAGAAATAAAACCTTACATTAAAGTGGACTGAACCTTTAGAAGTTACTGAATGTTTGTGGCTAGCGCCAGTTTAGAAAGGATTAGAATGTGCCGTGCTGGGTGGCAGGCTGGATCCTCCTCTCTGCCTACTGTAAGGTACATGAAGCTAAATTAAAATTGTCTAAAGAGAAGTTACAAGTGGAAAAAGGATTATGCGGTTTGTGAGGACGATTGTCCATGCCATTAAATGCATGTTTTAGCTGACCAAGTCTTCACTTTCGAAGTCGGCTCCCTGCTGAGCTGGCCCCCCCGTTTCAGCTGCGTCTCCCACTCTAATAAACTCTATTCGTCTCTCATCTGTCTCATATCTGGGAATTCGTTTCCAGCCTGCGCACAGACCACCACGCCAGGCTACACACGTCACGTGAGGGAGGGGAGGACGGCAGATGGCGGGGCCGGCAGGAGCGCAGGCATCGCTGCACACTCACCCTGACCCGCGTGGCCATCTGAGGGTCACCTCTCACCATGGCCAGGACTCCACTGCAGTGACTCAAGGCTGCCCGCCTGGGCCCCCCAGCGGGTGTGGAGGTGGACGTGAGGGCAGGGCCTACAGCCCTGCTCCTCTCCATCCCCGAGCATCCACGACCAGGAGCTCCCTTGGCTAGGCGTCACGGCGGCCAGCACGCTGGCCGGGTACCCCAGGTGCTCAGAAGACAGGCGCTGCTTCCCCCTGCTGAGGCCAGGCAGTGGCTGGAATGGGCGGCTGGGGGAACAGCCTGGCTGGGCTGCCACCACACCCCCTTCGGTCCTGGTGCTAGACCAGGTCAGGGCTCTTCGCGGGGGTAGCCGAGCATCCCCTGGCTCATGACCAAGGGCAGTGTGGTGCTTGGCCGGCCTTGCAGGCTGCAGGCAGGACCACGAGGGCACGGAGGACAGAGGTGGGCACCAAGCTTGGGCCCCCTCGGGACATCCTCATGAGGACAGGCCAGTCCCCAGCCCTGCCCCCCAGCCCCTTTGTACACACAAACTGCCCTCCTGGCCCTGGGACATGGGCTCCTGACCATTTCTGAGGAGGGGGTTCTAGTTGGATGTGTTTATTAACCAGCCAGTGGGGTGGGCCCTGGCTCAGCAGCCCAGCAGGAGCAGGTGGGGTCTTTGGTGATCAGCCAGTTGTGGGGCCTGAAGAGCTTGTTCCCGCAAAGGGCAGAACCAGAGGGTGAAGACCTTTGACGGACAGCTCAGCTTCCAGGATCAGGAGCCACGGCTTCACCCACTGTAGCGTCAGCAGCAGGCGGGGATGCAGAGCAAGGCAGGCGCGCAGAAGCAGATGGAGTAGGAGTGGGCCTGGCATGCCATGGTCTGGCAGGTCACAGGAGTGCAGCAGGTGGGGCTGCACGCGCAATGAGGGTTGCAGAGCGGCTGGCAGGATGTGGCCATGCACAGCGGGTGTGGAGGTGGACGTGAGGGCAGGGCCTACAGCCCTGCTCCTCTCCATCCCCGAGCATCCACGACCAGGAGCTCCCTTGGCTAGGCGTCACGGCGGCCAGCACGCTGGCCGGGTACCCCAGGTGCTCAGAAGACAGGCGCTGCTTCCCCCTGCTGAGGCCAGGCAGTGGCTGGAATGGGCGGCTGGGGGAACAGCCTGGCTGGGCTGCCACCACACCCCCTTCGGTCCTGGTGCTAGACCAGGTCAGGGCTCTTCGCGGGGGTGGCCGAGCATCCCCTGGCTCATGACCAAGGGCAGTGTGGTGCTTGGCCGGCCTTGCAGGCTGCAGGCAGGACCACGAGGGCACGGAGGACAGAGGTGGGCACCAAGCTTGGGCCCCCTCGGGACATCCTCATGAGGACAGGCCAGTCCCCAGCCCTGCCCCCCAGCCCCTTTGTACACACAAACTGCCCTCCTGGCCCTGGGACATGGGCTCCTGACCATTTCTGAGGAGGGGGTTCTAGTTGGATGTGTTTATTAACCAGCCAGTGGGGTGGGCCCTGGCTCAGCAGCCCAGCAGGAGCAGGTGGGGTCTTTGGTGATCAGCCAGTTGTGGGGCCTGAAGAGCTTGTTCCCGCAAAGGGCAGAACCAGAGGGTGAAGACCTTTGACGGACAGCTCAGCTTCCAGGATCAGGAGCCACGGCTTCACCCACTGTAGCGTCAGCAGCAGGCGGGGATGCAGAGCAAGGCAGGCGCGCAGAAGCAGATGGAGTAGGAGTGGGCCTGGCATGCCATGGTCTGGCAGGTCACAGGAGTGCAGCAGGTGGGGCTGCACGCGCAATGAGGGTTGCAGAGCGGCTGGCAGGATGTGGCCATGCAGTCACTGGGACAGCACAGCAGGGACCCGCCGGGCTCGGGGGGGTCGCAGGCGCCCCCACACACCAGGGGCGGGCAGCAGCAGATGGGGGCGCAGCCCAGGGCACCACAGCCGGCGGCCGAGCCGGCGCAGCACATGGTGGTGGGGCTGCTGGTCTGGTCTGCAGGTCCCTCCCCAGCAGCCTTTATTACCTGGGACGTGTGTCCCGGCAGCGCGGCCCCTCTTTGTGCTGTTGATCCTGTTTGCACCTTCCTGTCCCTGTGCCGGGCGCCCCTTGAAGCCAGTCCAACAAGGACCGCCTGCAGTCTCCGGGGTGGGAGTGGCCGTGCTCATGCTGGGCAGGGCTCGAGCTGGGCAGGGCTCGTGCTGGGCAGGGCTTGTGCTGGGCAGGCTTCGTGCCGTGCTGGCCACTGGGCCCTGCTGGTGGTTTGAGGTGAGCAAACTGCCTGAGGAGTCAGGGTCCCGGTGTACCCGTCCTGCCAGTCCCTGGGTGTCCCTGGTGGGCATCAGCACTCATATGCCCTGGGGCGTCTGTGCATGCTGTGCATGGGGCTGGCGCATGTTGCTCAGCCCTTCTGCTCAAGTCCCCACTGGGCCTCTTGCTGTGGGGACATTTGGGCGTCCTGCCTGCCGGTGTGGGGACCTGGTGTTGGGAAGGAGGGGAGGACCCTGGGTGGCGTGCCCAGACTCCTGCCTGCATGGCTCTGTAGCCCCTGGGGAGGACAGACCAGCTGGACACCACTGAGAGGGAGGAAACTGAGCCCTGCGTGGGATTTCGGGGAGATGGCTTATGGTTGGGTACTGCTTTTTGATGCAGTTTGAAAATCTCTGTCTTTTTATGTTGACGTTTAGACATTTTGCGTTTAATGTAATTGTTACTATTTTTAAAGGTAGAATACCATCTTGCTAGTTGTGTTCGATTTGTCCCGTCTGTTCTTTCCCCTCATTTCCTTCTTTTTAGGTCCAATATTTTTAATTATTCCACTTCATCTCTACTTTTAGCTCATCACTTATACATCTTTGGGAAGCTGCTTAACCTAGAGTTTATACTATCCACCTTTAACATAACACAGTCTGCTTCCAGACAATATTCTACCATTGCATCCATACTGTCAGGATTCCACAGCCCATCACTTCCATTTCCCTTTCATATTCTTTGTGTTATTGTCATATTTTACTTTTCCATTTATTAAGAATCCCACAGTGCACTATTACTATATTTGCTCTAGACAACCATTTTTATGTTTATCTTCTCTTTAAAAATCATTTCTAGAGCCATACTTTTCCTTGTGTAGGCCCAAGTTTCTCTATGCTATCATACTCCTTGACCTGAAGAAATTTTCTTAATATTTCCTGTAGCACATATCATCTGCTGATCTCTCTAATTTTTTGTTTACCTAAGAGAGTGTTTATTTCACTTTCAGTTTTGAAAGATATTTCCCAGTTTTGTGGGCAGACAAATTTTTCTTTTAGTATTTTATAGATGTCATTCCATTGTCTTTTGAATTGTCGAATTTCTCATTAGAACTCTGATGTAATTCTTATTTTTACTCTTCTGTACATGGCATGTATTTCCCATATGAGTGCTTTCAAGATTTCCTCTTTATATATATATTTTTGACAGCCGCTATTTTAATGTGATGTGTCCAGGTAATTTTTTTGGTCAGGGGTAGTGTAGGGAGAAGATCCCTATCCCACTTGAGGTGCTTTGGTGTTTTTAGGTGTCTTTCATCACTTTTAGAAAATTTCTCAGATATTATTTCTTCAAATATTTCTTCTGTGAAGAGATAAGTTCTATGCCTTTTCTCTCTTTGGACTCTAGTTACATGCATCAGTGATAGTTTGATATTGTCCCAGAATCTGTGATGTTCTCTTCTTATCCCGACCCCCACCATCTTGCTCTTTGCTTTTGAATATGGTAGTTTTTATTTCCCCATCTTCAAGTTCATCAATTCAGGCTTGACTGTGTTAGGTCTACGCAAAAGCCTATGGAACGAATTCATCTTTGATGTTGTATTTTTATTTCTATACTTTCCATTTGACCCTTTCCTCTATTTTCCATCTCTCTGCAACAATTCCCCATCTGTTCACATGTGTGGTCCTTGTTTTACACTCAACCCTTTAACATATTAGTCACATTTATTTTTAAATTTCAGTTTCACGACTGCAGCATCTGGGTCACTTTGAGTCTAGTTGTATTGACTGCTTTGTCTCTTGACAATGAATTGATTTTTCACTGCTTTTTTGAATGTCTTCTAAGTTTTATCAACCTCAGATGTGTTAATTTAAATGGACATATACTGTGTTTCTTCCTGGGAATAGGTGTCAGGTCATCAGTGTGTGGGGACGTTTGAATTTCAACCTGCTCAGATGTTGACCTTGGTTTGGGTTTTGGTGTTTTCTGAGGACCTTCCAGGTGCCAGTGACTTCAGATTCCTTGTGTGGTTGTCAGCATCTTGTGCTTGGGACAGGGGCTGTGAACACAGTATTTTTGCTTTGCCCTACATTCTTTAGCTGCCCCTGCATGCCTATCACACAGAAGTGACCTCTACATCTGTCTGCCTTTCCCTGCTGGAGACTGATGCTGCTCAGGCAGCTATGCTGGCCAGGCTGGAGCCAGGAGGAAAGTGGGGCTCTCTGGTCTTGGCCCAAGGTCAACCCTGGCAGGCCCTGTGTGCCTGGGCCTGAGGGGTGAGGTTTTCTCAGATCTGTCTTCTCGCCCTGGGATGGCCAGACTCCCCTTTGTGTGTGTGGTGGGTTTGTGTGAGCCTTCTGGTCTCCCAGTGTGGTCATCCTTTAGGCACCAGATTGGACCTGGGTCTGGGCCTATTTCCCACCCGCCACTCAGAGGTAGAGGAAGTCCTTACCCACCCACAAAGTGAGTCTCGAGTGGCTGATGTGGGGACATACCTTCCCCATCCTCCACCCACCAAGGACACTCCACCTTCAGCTGAGCTGTCAAGAGGGCTCTTTGAGGACAATCCTCTGTACTTATGATTTGTATACACTTTCAAGGAGAAAACTTTAAAATATGTGAAGATAAAACAGGGGGACAGGGTGCATTGAGTAGCATGGTTTATTTGTATTTGGCTCACATAGGGTGTGGTTTCCTGCTGGAGACAGAGAAGGACCCTGGGAACCAGGGCTTCCTCTGGGTAGGGGTGGATGCACCAGTTCACAGAAGGGTCCAGATCATCCTGCCATGTTCTCACCCAGGTCCAGAGGTTGGTTGATCATGCTTTACATCTGCTACATTCAGAACTCGGAGGCCCACTGAGGACTTGTGCTGGGAGGGGTGCAGGAGTGATCTGGTCCGCACTGGGAGCATCTGCGAGGAGGCTCGTGATCACAAGCAGGAAGGGGTGCTACAGGAGACGGGTCTGCAGACCAGGGTGGGGTGGGAGGGCTGGTAGCACCCGGAGGACTGGCAGGAGGGGGCCACCAGCATGGCCGGCCTGTAGCTCACGGGCAGGCACACAGAGGGCTGGCAGGAAGGAGTCACACAGAGGGTGGGCTTGTAGGTCACTGGCAGACATACGGCTGGCCTGCAACTCACGGGCACACAGGTCGCCTGGCAGGTGCTAGACGTGCTGCAGGTTGGTTGGCAGAGGCTGGACGTGAAACAAGACGTGTGGCAGGGACTGGATGTGCTGCAGGATGGCTGGCAGGAGCTGGGCACGCAGGCAGCCTGGCAGCCTGAGGAGCAGCTGGTGTGGCACATGGTGGCGTGGGGCTGGGTGGTGTTGGAAGGAGACCTGGTGATGTCTGCAGGCTGCCTCTCTTGGCAGCTTTTATACCCAGGCTGTGGGCGTCCCAGCAACATAGAAGCACATGTTGACTTCCTTGTGGTTGTTGCCACTGTGTTTCCCCAACATCTTATTATCCTGGGGCACGCTTTTCTGGGCTGTTCTCCTCCATAAATTAGTTTGGCTTTGAGGCCAGTTCCTCCCTCTAAACAGGATATTCTAGTTTGCCTTTCCATGGGGTTCATGGTGTTTCTCCAGGTTATCATAGTGCACAGGGCACCCCCAGACTGACTAAAAGTACTGTATCCTTTTACTCCTTTTAATCTCATGCTGTCGGTGAAGACTTTGAGGCCATCGTATATTTTGAGCTTTTACTTTGCATGTGAAAGTGAAAGTGAAGACGCTCAGTCATGTCCAACTCTTTGTGACCCTGGACTGTAGCCTACCAGGCTTCTCAGTCCATGGAATTTTTCAGGCAAGAGTACTGGAGTGGGTTGTCATTTCATTCTCCAGGGGATCTTCCCAACCCAGGGATCTAACCCGAGTCTCCCTCATTGCAGGTAGATGCTTTATCGTCTGAGCCACCAGGGAAGACCTCAAGTTTTTTACTTTGCATAGGAAAACACTGAAGCAGGAGCCTGCAAACTTCAGTCTCTGGGGAAAATCTGTTTTGTTGGCTATGTCTGAATGAAGTTCTTTGGGGCACAGACACGCACATGCATTTAGTGTGTCTAAGGCTGCTTTTCCCTACAATATTGAGTTGTTTGAGTGAAACCACATAGCTACAAAGCCTGAAATGCTTACTCTCTGCCATTTACAGAAAGTTTGTCAGCTCCTGCCTTATTGTAATCATGCAAGAACTGATTTGCTCAGGCAGCAGATAATTCTGTGTGCTGGGGTAGAAACGTCCAGCTTCATGAGCCCTCCAGGGCAATGGATAAATGAGTGAATGAAAAATCAATGCATGGAATCATTCTGAGGGGTGGGGGCTGAGGCCCAGAAAAGAAAGCAGGTTCAGTGGAGAAGTGAGTGTGGGTGGGTGATCTGGGGGCCTCTGGGAGGAGGCGATGCTGAGCTGACAGTGGGTGCAGTGAAAGGTCAGGGGTGGTGGATGCTCCAGGCAGAGGCAGCAAGAAGGGGGTGTGAGGACCTTGCTGCAGAAACAGAAATATTCCAGGAGCAGTGGGAAATCCCAGAGTGTGGGGTGCCAGAGAACCAGTGTAGGGGGACAGACTCAGATCATAGAGCCTGAGGACCAGTCAGCACAACCTGGGCTATGCAAGAAGAAAGAGTCAGTGAACTTGAAGACATGTCAGTGGAAAGTATCCAATCTGAAGAAGAGGGACAAAGATAAGAAAAATGAAGAGGGTTTTTAAGACCATATCAGAAAGGCTAACATGCAAGTAATTTCAACCCCAGAAGGAGAAAAGAATGACACTGAAGCCTAAGGATATTTTGAAGAAATAAGGGACAGAACCCCCAAATCTAATTAGGAAAATTCCAATTTACAGATCCAAGAATCATACACTGCCCCTGAGTCCCACTCCATTGAGCACAATGTAAAGACCACAGATTGCAGAGTGAGACCGAGCAGCTTCAGTGCTTCTCCGTTCACAGGGGTGGAACCTGCATGCATCCCAGGACCTTCCAGGTCTTCCTGACTGGATATCTGTGTTGCCGGCCCCTTGAATGGTGGCAGGGTTGATAACTTATTGGTTATGAGACAGTCCATGTAAAATGCTTAGCTCAGCCCTGGCATGAACTGGAACCTGGTTGTTATGATTATGGCAATAATGTGGCCACAGCCCCCAGTGAGGAGCCCACCCCGAGGGAGAACCTTCTGGATCACAAATCAAATGGAGGTGCTGGTGAAACAAGTGTGATTGTGCTCATGTGGACAGAAGACAGGGTGGTTAAATTGGGGGAAGACCTTGAAACTCACCATGTGGGGCCCAGTCCTGGCCTGATGGCCCTTCCCCATCTGACCCAGGCTCTGATTCCAGAAATCCCAGGGCCACTGGGTCACTGTCAGTCTCCAGCTGAGGGAGCTTCCTGAACTGTGTCACAGCAGCTGGAGGCTCCAGGAAGAGACCCTCAGGGGGAGGAGGAGGAAAAACAGCAGGCGGCCACGAAGAAGACACCCGGTGCCTCCTTGCCAGGATGCCACAGCCTGGGTATAAGGGGCACCCTGGGGAGGGAAACTCCAGACCAGACCTGTCCTCCGTCCCAACTCCACCCAGCCCCAAACCACCATGTGTGACACCAGCTGCCCTGCGAGCTGCCAGTCAGGCTGCTGTGTGCCCAGCTTCTGCCAGGAGATTTGCTGTGTGCCCAGCTCCTGCCAGCCGGCCTGCCCTGCTGTCTGCTGCCCCGCTTTGGGCTGTGGGAGCCCCTGTGGTGCCTCCTGTGTGGATCTGCTGTGCTGGCCGACCTGCTGTGCACCCAGTCCCTGCCAGGCATCCTGCTGTGTGCCTTTGAGCTGCAAGCCTGGCCTGTATGTTCCTGTGCATGGCAAGCACATCGTGTGTGTGATCTCCTCCTGCCAGCCTTCTGGGTGCTGCCAGCCCTCCTGCCCTGCTCTGGTCTGCAGACCCAACCTCTGCAGCGCCCCTCCCTGATTCTGAGCCCCTGACCTGAAGGACCCCTCCCCAGTGTGTGGGGTCAGAAGCAGTGGGCTCTCTGACCTCCCACAAGGCAGCCCAGACATCATCTTCCTCACACCTCCCAGACCCGATTAGATTGTGAGGCAGCAAGGCCACCTGGTCCCAACCAGCTAGGCTGAGGGACTCACTCATCAGTGTCCCCTGGCCCCTGCCCAGGTCATCCCCATGGTGCCCGCACTGGCTGGTCCAGGCTCTGAGGCCTCCAGCATCACAGGCCTAATAAACATCAGAGTGCTATGTTCACCGACTCATCCAGGTTGGGCTCAGCCAGGATTGTGTTTGATTAGTTTGTCTTCCACACCCACACCTGGGGGGTGTGTGGGGTGGCCGGACATTGGGTTGGAGCCATCCCAGAAGGCAGATGGGCCATCTGTGGAATTAAGGAGGCAGCCAGGACCATGCCCCTGCTGGCACACCATATGAGGAGGGGCGATCGGCTCATGTTCCAGAACAGCGCTGAGAAGGAAGGAAGGTTCCCAGAGGTCTCAGTGATTATACGGCTGCAGTAGCTCCCTGTTTTGGTGGGAGGAGAAGGTGCTGGGTGGTCAAAGGCCACAGCATCTCCCTTGGTGGCTCACCAAAAGGTGGATGCTGGGCCTCTTGGATGCACTGGTGTTCTGTGTCACACCGACAGAGTTCACCAGTGAAGCTGTCCGGGCCTCTTTTTGGTGGAATTTTATTTTTTTTTAATATTTAATTTTTGAGTAATTATAGATTTCCAAGAAGTTGCCAGAAAGAAAGTACAGGGAGTTCCTGTATACTTTGACCCAGTTTCCCTCAAAGATAGCATCTTGGGTAACAAGCACGGAGCACGACCGGGAAGTTAGCAGTCCACAGATCTCATCCAGAGCGCATGGATTTTACGTGTGTGCGTAGCTCCATGCGGTGTCTTCATGTTTGTTATTCACACAAACACCACCACAGTGAGAGGCAGGATTGTACCGTCACCACAAGGCTCCTTCCTCTACCCCATTACAGCCACACCCACCCACACCCGCATCCCTAACCCTTGGCTACCACTTATCTCTTCTGTATCTCTACTCTTCTGTTAAATTGAGAATGTTATTAAAGGGTATTGTTTATTGTTGTTATTCAGTCACTAAGTCATGTCCAGCTCTTTGTCACCCCATGGACTGCAGCATGCCAGGCTCCTCTGTCCTCCACTATCTCCCAGAGTTTGCTCAAACTCACATGCATTGAGTCAGTGATGCTACCTAACCATCTTATCCTCTGCCACCACCTTCTCTTCTTGCTGTCAGTCTTTCCCAGCATCAGGGTCTTTTCCAGTGAGTCAGCCCTTTGCATCAGGTGGCCAAAGTATTGGAGTTTCAGCTCCAACATCAGTCCTTCCAATGAATATTCAGGACTGACTTCCTTTAGGACTGACTAGTTTGATCTCTTTGCTGTCCAAGGGACTCTCAAGAGTCTTCTCCAGCACCACAATTCAAAAGCATCAATTCTTCGGCACTCTGCCTTCTGTATGGTCCAGTTCTCACATCGTACTTGACTACTGGGAAGATCATAGCTTTGACCATATGGACTTTTGTGGGCAAGGTGATGTCTTTGCTTTTTAATACGCTGTCTAGGTTTGTCATAGCTTTTCTCCCAAGGACAAAATGTCTTTTAATTTTGTGTCTGCAGTCACTGTCCACAGTGATTTGGAGCCCAAGAAAGTAAAATCTGTCATTGCTTCTACTTTTTCCCTGTCTATTTGCATAGAAGTGACAGGACCAAATGCCATGATCTTAGTTTTTTGAATGTTGAGTTTTAAGCCAGCTTTTTCACTCTCCTTTTTCACCTTCATCAAGACGCTTTTTAGTTCCTCTTCACTTTCTGCAATTAGACTGGTATTGTATGCATATCTGAGGTTGTTGATATTTCTCCTGGAAATCTTGATACCAGCTTGTGATTCATGCAGCCAGGCATTTCGCATGATGTACTCTGCATATAAGTTAAATGAGCAGGGTGACAATATACAGCCTTGTAATATTTCTTCCCCAATTTTGAACCAGTCAAGTGTTCCATGTTGGGTTCTAAATATTACTTCTTAACCTGCATACTGGTTTCTCAGGAGGCAGGTAAGGTGGTCTGGTCATCTCTAAGAATTTTCCACAGTTTATTGTGAACTACACAATCAAAGGCTTTAGCATAGTCAATGAAGCAGAAGTAGATGTTTTTCTGGAATTTCCTTGCTTTCTCTATGATCCAATGAATGTTAGCAATTTGGTCTCTGGTTCCTCTGCCTTTTCTAAATCTAGCTTGTACATCTGGAAGTTCTTGTTCAAGTACCGCTGAAGCCTAGCTTGAAGGATTTTGAGCATAACCTTACTAGCATGTGAAATGAGTGCAAATGTACAGTAGTTTGAACATTTTTTGGCATCTTACAATATGTCAGTTTTTGAGACTGACTTTATTCACTCTACACAACTCCCTTGAGATCCACTCAGGCTGTGGTGTCAATAATTTGCTCCTTTTTACTGCAGAGTGAGACTCCAAGGTGTATATTTTTCTCAGTTTGCTAACCATTCACCTGTCAATGGGCAGGTGGGTTATGGAAAGGTTTTTAACTATGAATCCAATTTCTCTGAGTGATATAGGGCTATTCAGTTTATCTATTTCTTCTTGAGTGATTTTTGATAGTTTGTGTCTTCTAAGGAATTAATCCATTTCACTTAGTTTGTCAAATTTATGGGCATAAAGTGACTCATAATGTTCCCTTATTATACTTCCAATGTCTGTAGGATCTCTAGTGATGTGCATCTCTCATTCTGTTCCCTTATTATACTTCCAGTGTCTGTAGGATCTCTAGTGATGTCACATCTCTCATTATTGATATTGGTGATTAGGATCTTCTCTGTTAGGCTTGCTAGTTAGTATGGATAAAGATTATTGAATTTTACCCATTTTCACAAGGAAACAGTTTTTGGCTTATTTTTCTCTTTTATTCTTCTGTTTTCCATTCCATTGATTTTCTACTCTGATCTTTGGTTTTGTTTTTCTCTTTTGAATTTAATTTGCCTTCTAGCTTCTTAAGGTGGGAGCCACGGTCATTTATTTGAGAGTTTTCTTCTTCTCTAACAAGGACATTCAGTGCTACAAATGTCCCATTCAGCATCATTTTAGCAACATCCCATGAATTTTGATATGTTGTATTTTCACTTTTATACATATCAAAATATTTCCTGATTTCTTTTTTCTTCATTTCCTGATTTATGTTTTATTTAGAAGTCTACTTCATTTCTAAGTAGTTGGGGATTTTACAAGATTTTTCTGTTCCTGAGTTTCTAATTTAATCCCAATGTGGTCAGAAAATACCTGTTTTGTGATTCAAATCTTTTCAGATTTACAGAGACTGGCTTTATAGCCCTTATATGGTCTGTCTTAACAATTGTGAACTTTCTTGATACATGTTTTGCTTTGATTGAAAATGAAAGGTTTTTGTTTAGGGGTGGAATGTTTTTTCAGTGTCAAATAGTTCACTGGTTAATATGTTCATGTTCAGTTGCTAAGTCATGTCTGACTCTCTGCAATCCCTTGGACTGTAGACCACCAGTCTCCTCTGTCCATGGGATTTCCCAGGCAAGAATACTGGAGTGTTTTGCCATTTCTTTCTCCAGGGGATCTTCCTGACCCAGGGATTGAACCCATGTCTACCTGTGTCTCCTGCATTGAAGGCAGATTCTTCACCCCTGAGCCACTCAATAGTCTATATCCTTCCTGACCTTCTATCTCGTTTTATAAGTTATTGAGAGAGGATTATTGAAATCTCAAACTGTGAGAGTAGATTTGTCTGTTTCTCATTGCAGGCCGATCAGTATTTGCTTCATGCATTTTGAAGGTCTACTATTAGATGCATCAATATTTAGGAGTGAGTGACTATTTTACTTTATGAAAGGATCCTCTCCATCCCTGGCAATAGTCTTTGATCTGGAAACTATATTTTATGGTATTGATAAACTGCCCCAGCTTTCTTTTGACTAATCTTAACATGATATATCTCTTTCCAACTTTTTACTTTTAACCCATTTTCATTTTGTATTTAAAGTGCATTTCTCATAGTCAGCATGAAGTTAGGTCAACCTCAGTCAGCCAGTCTCCATCTTAATTGGAGCATGGAGACAACCTATGTTTAGTGTGATAATGCTATTTGTCCCATACTCTTCCTCCCCTTTTCCTCATTTTATGCTTTCTTTTTGGATTAACTGATTCTGTTTATGATTTCATATTATTTCCTTTGTTGGGTTATTAGCACAAGTCTTTGTTTTGTATCTTAGTGCACTAAGATCTTTCCAGGAGCCAGGAAAAGGTGATGTCCACAAGAAATGAGTAGATGAATTCATTATGGGTTTAGACTGAGATACATGCAAACAGAGGTGAAAATTTTGCCAAAATTCCTCAGAATAGATTGAAGTAATTTAAAGGCAAACAGAGACTGGTGTGGGGCTTCAGTGGTGACTCAGTGGTAAAGACTTCATCCGCCATGCAGGAGACATGGGTTTGATCCCTGGGTCAGAAACATCCCCTGGAGGGAGGGCATGGCATCCCGCGCCAGTATTCCTGCCTGGAGAATCCCATGGAGAGAGGAGCCTGGCAGGCCACAGTCTATGGGATTGCGAAGAGCTGGACTTGACTGAAATGACTGACAAGCGTTCAGAGGCTGGTATGAATTTTTCATGTAAGGTGTGGCTCTGGTGCTGGGCCATAGCTTAATCACTCATTCCTCCATCCCGCCCTCCCCCTCCTCTTGGCTCCCTCCCTCCCCTCTTTCTGCACTGAAATGAGGCTGCAGGAGTCATTTGGGGTTCTCCAAGAAGCCAATGTCAGCATGTGATAGACTTACTAGAAGTTTATTTTGGGGATGCCTGTGGGAAGAGTAAGAGGGGGAGCAGAATGGGGAAGGGCTTTGGCATGCCCAGGTTGATCAGACTCCTCTGCGTGGGGAGCAGGAAGGAAGGAGGGCCTGGTGGGCAGCGCCTTGGCCCTCCCACCAGCATGTGATAGACTTACTGGAAGTTTATTTTGGGGATGCCTGTGGGAAGAGTAAGAGGGGGAGCAGAATGGGGAAGGGCTTTGGCATGCCCAGGTTGACCAGACTCCTCTGCGTGGGGAGCAGGAAGAAAGGAGGGCCTGGTGGGCAGCGCCTTGGCCCTCCCCTCAGCTCTGAGAATGCCTCAGCAGGTAGATGTATAGTCGGAGCACGAAGCCTCTGTCCTGCTGGCCCAATCGTATGCTGGGAGCAGCCTGGCATGGATGCTGGGGTCAAAGCAAGGATGGCAGCTGGGACCCCATGGTGGGTTCTTGTGAGGGGATCTGCGTGGAGCCTTCAGGATGGACACAGTGCGCCTTTGATAAGCAGCATTCAGAGCTGAGGAAACACTTCACTGTCCTTGGGACCTCACCGGGAAGGGAGGGCTGCAAGTGCCACGGAGGACAGGCGGAATGTGGCTTGGTTGCAGAGCGGCAGGCCTCCAAGGCCTCGTGATTGACCACGGGGTGCGCAGCCACCCCTCGGCTTTGTGGGGGAGGCCTGGACAGCGCAGCCTCGGCCTGAAGCACAGGGTGGCCGCACCCTGTCTTGCCAGGTCCCAACTCCAGGGCCTTCCTGGTTCTCTTCTCCCAGGAAGGGTCATGGGAGGTTCTGTTTGGAGTTCTGAGGGTGGTGTGCACCCCTCCCTGGAGCCCCTGCCCCCACCACACTCAGATCAGGAGAGGACATGGGATGAGGAAGCATGTAAAGTGAAGAAGCCCAGTTTAGCAGGCTAGGCGGGCAGGTCCTGCGGAGGAGAGTCTGGGAGCCTAGGGGGTGGGACCTGGAAGAAGGGCGGGGCCTGGAGGAGGGGCGGGGCCCAGAGAACCAGACCCGCTGTGATGACTCAGCCGGGGTTTAGGCTCTAGGATGACCTTGGCAGCAACTGCTGAGAAGACCCTGGAGGATGAGGAGTCCCTGTCATTCCTGGTGACACAGAGGAGACGGGCTGTGGGTGTCCTTTTGGGGTTAAAGTCCTGGGGGAGGTTAAGGGCTGATATCTCTGAGCTGAGCCTCTCTGTTGAGGGACCCTGGACCCTGGCTGGCCCTGAGGGCACATGCTAGCCAAGTCAGCAACAGGGCTCCGGGGCCAAGGCAGGGACGCAGCAGGCTGGGCGGGAGCATGCGGGCCGGCAGAGCAGGGACACGCAGGAGGCCGGGCGGCAGCAGCTGGGCTGGCAGGAGGAGGTGGGCACACAGCAGGCGGGGCGGCACACGGGGCGGCAGAGGAGGGACACGGAGGAGGAGGGTCTGCAGCAGGATGAGGGGGCTGAGCAGGGGGAGGCTTCACAGCAGACGGGCCTGCAGCAGACAGGTGTGCAGCAGACGGGCCTGCAGCAGACAGGTGTGCAGCAGACAGGCCTGCAGCAGACAGGCGTGCAGCAGACGGGCGCACAGCAGGCCTGCTGGCAGGGGGAGGAGGTGCAGCAGGAGGGCTGGCAGCTAGACTGCTGGCAGCACGAGGCTGGGCAGGAGCTGCTGCAGGCTGGCTGGCAGCAGGGGCTGGACTTGCAGCTCACTGGGGCGCAGAGGAGGGTCAGGCGGGGGGCCGGGGCTGTCTCTTATACACATCTTATTAAAGCTTCCAATCCATAAATATGGGGTATTTTTCCATTTACTTATGTCTTCTTGTATGTCTTTCAACAATGATTTGTAGTTTTCACTGGATAAGTTGTGAACCTCCTTGATTAATTCCTAAGTATTTTACTTTTTTGATGATATTCTAAATGGAATCA